>JAGVVM010004945.1:0-13197 GCA_019149425.1 Psidium friedrichsthalianum | reverse complement strand
TTCGGCAATGGATTGATGATAGTGTATTTCATCATGTTGCTCAAGAAACCAAAGCGGATGCCTTGTGGAAGAAACTACAAGATCTCTATGAGAGAAGAACCCCGCAAAATAAAGCTCTTCTAGTTAAACGACTTGTGAACTTGAGATACAAGGAGGGAAGTAGTATGTCGGAACACTTGAGTGAATTTCAAGATGTTGTAAATCAATTGACAAATCTTGAGATTGACTTAGGTGATGAATTGCAATCATGTTTGTTGCTTGGTACTCTTCCTGATAGTTGGGACACACTGGTTGTGGCGTTAAATAATTCAGCTCCTTGTGGTGTGCTTTCTATGAGCATGGTTAAAGAAAGCTTGTTCAATGAAGAAACAAGAAGAAAATGCTTGAATTATGCTTCTAGATCGGAGGCACTTGTCATAGAAAACAGGTCCAGAAGTCAATCAAGAAAGTTTCAAAGTAATGACAGGGGCAAGTCAAGAGGAAGATCGAAGTCCAGGCCGAGGAGAAGTGTGAAATGTTACAACTGTGGCAAGATGGGACATTATGCCAAAGAGTGTTGGCAACCAAAGAGAGATAAATCCATGATAGAAATGGAGATAAAAAGAAAGAAGAAAATCAAGCTACAACAGCAGCTGCATCCGATGGTGATATTGTCTTCATTTGTGATGATGGTTATGTAAACCTTACATGTCAAGACTCTAGCTGGGTTGTTGATTCTGCAGCTTCCTTTCATGTCACCTCACGGCGTGATTTTTACATTACATCTTATCGCAGCGGTGATTTCGGTTGTGTTAGGATGGGAAACAGTGGTGTTTCTAAGGTTATTGGCATGGGAGATGTTCACTTGGAGACCGATGTGGGATGCAATTTGCTTCTAAGAAATGTGAGACATGTTCCGGATATTCGACTGCAGTTGATCTCTACAGGTGCCTTAGATGATGATGGCTACGGCAGTTTTTTCTATGATGGTAAATGGAAATTGACTAAAGGCTCTATGGTAGTGGCAAAAGGCAAGAAGACATGCACTCTCTACACACATGGAAGCAAAGTTGATCAAAGAAGAGGTAAATGCAGTGGAGGACTCCTCAGTTGATTTATGGCATATGAGACTTGGTCATCTTAGCGAGAAAGGACTTGAGACTCTTGCTAGAAAGAATTTTCTACCATTGAAGGAGAAAAATCTGACAAAATGTACTCATTGCATAATGGGTAAGCAACATCGATTCTCATTTCAGAGTTCCTCTCCACACACAAAATCTAATGTACTTGATCTAGTTCACACTGATGTTTGTTGCATGGATGCTAGAACACTTGGTGGTGCATTATATTTTGTGACATTTATCGATGATTGCTCTAGAAAAGTGTGGGCTTTTGCTTTGAAATCTAAAGACCAGGTGCTTGCGGCTTTCAAACAATTTCATGTCAACGTGAAAGAGAAACCGGGAAGAAGTTGAAATGTGTTCGAGCCGACAACGGTGGAGAATATAGAGGCCCGTTTGAGTATTATTGCAGGGATTATGGCATCAAGCTTGAGAAGACTGTTCCAAAAACACCACAGCAGAATGGAGTGGCAGAGAGAATGAACCGGACGATTAATGATCGGATTCGGTGTATGCTATCTCATGCGAAGTTGCCTAAGTCATTCTGGGGTGAAGCGATGAGAACGGCCGTGGACCTGATAAATCTTTCTCCATCAGTTCCTCTTAAGGGAGATGTTCCACAAAGAGTTTGGAGTGGGAAAGATGTTTCCTACAATTATCTGAAAGTGTTCGGCTGCCGAGCATTTGTACATATTCCAAAAGATGAGAGATCCAAGCTTGATGACAGGTCTAAACAATGTATCTTCTTGGGTTATGGACATGAAGAGTTTGGTTACAGATTATGGGATCCAGCTACAAAGAAAGTCATCAGAAGCCGAGATGTGGTATTCTTTGAGCATCAAACCATTGAAGACATCGACAAGTCAGGGAAGCCAAAGAATGTAGCTCAACAGAGGGTTAATTTTAGCCCAAATCCTCCGACCGTATTGGGTGAAAATCAAGGGGGAGAAGCGATTGGAAATCATGAAGATGATGAATCCTCACAGAATGTTGATTCTTCAGTGGAGCCGGGTGAATCAGTTGAGCAAGAGCAACCAGTTGAACCAGTTGAGGAAGAAGAACCTATTCTACCTCAAGTTAGAAGATCAGAAAGAGAGTGTAGACCATCACAAAGATATCAACCGCATGAGTATGTATTACTCACCGATGCAGGAGAGCCAGAAACTTATGAAGAGGCTATATCGTGTGATAAGAAGAATGAGTGGCATGAAGCTATGCAAGATGAGCTCAAATCTTTGCATGAGAATCACACATTTGAATTGGTGAAGTTGCCTAAGGGTAAGAGAACACTCACAAACAAATGGGTGTACAAGTTGAAGACGGAAGAAAACAGTTTGCAATCACGATACAAGGCTAGACTTGTTGTGAAGGGCTTTCGTCAGAAGAAGGGAATTGATTTTGAAGAGATTTTTTCAACAGTTGTAAAAATGCCTTCTATTCGAGTTGTTCTTGGGTTAGCTGCGAGTTTGGATTTAGAAATTGAACAGCTTGATGTAAAAACAGCTTTTCTTCATGGAGACTTAGAAGAAGAGATATACATGGAGCAACCAAAGGGTTTTAAAGTTGAAGGCAAGGAGCATTTTGTATGCAGGTTGAAAAAGAGTTTATATGGTCTCAAACAAGCGTCAAGACAGTGGTACATGAAGTTTGATTCATTCATGGAAGATCATGGATATGGTAAGACCAACTCTGACTCTTGTGTCTTTGTGAAAAGATTTTCAGATGATGATTTTATTATCCTCCTACTCTATGTGGATGATATGTTGATAGTTGGGCATGATGCTAATAAAATCAAGAGCTTAAAAATTGAGTTGAGTAAAGCTTTTGCGATGAAGGATCTTGGATCGGCTAAACAAATCCTTGGCATGCAAATTACTCGTGATAGGAAGAATAAGAAACTCTGGCTATCTCAAGAGAAGTATATTGAAAATGTGCTTGAAAGATTCAACATGAGCACATGTAAACAGGTAAGTACTCCACTTGCTGGTCACTTCAAGTTGAGTAGTAATGAGTGTCCTACGAGTAAGAAAGAGAAGGAAGAGATGATGAAAATTCCTTATGCATCTGTCGTGGATAGTTTAATGTATGCCATGGTTTGTACAAGACCGGATATTGCTCATGCAGTTGGTGTTGTGAGTAGATTTCTCTCAAATCCAGGTAAAGAACATTGGAACGGTGTGAAATGGATTTTGAGGTATCTCAGAGGCACTTCCAGATTCTGCTTATGTTATGGAAATGGAAAGCTTGAGTTGAATGGTTATTCAGACTCTGATTATGCCGGTGACAGTGATTCTCGAAAGTCTACATCAGGTTATATGATGATCTTTGCAGGGGGAGCAGTTTCGTGGCAATCAAGATTGCAAAAATGTATTACTTTGTCTATAACTGAAGCGGAGTATATTGCTATTACCGAAGGAGGCAAGGAACTCTTGTGGATGCAGAAATTCCTACGAGAGTTGGGCTTGAAGCAACAGAAGTTTGTTTTATATTGTGATAGCATGAGTGCTATTTATCTTAGCAAGAATCCAGTGTTGCATTCAAGATCGAAGCATATTGATGTGAAGTATCATTGGGTCCGAGAAAAGTTAGAAGAAAAACTATTTTTGCTTGAGAAAGTCCATACCGACGACAACGGATCTGATATGATGACTAAGGCCTTGCCAGTGATGAAACTTAACTCTTGTCGAAGCAAAGCGGGCATGATGGAACTCCCCACATGAGGTAGAGGGGGAGATTTATCGGCTGGGTCTCCCTCATGTGGGGGACCCACCAATTTTACTTTCTTATTTGTTTAAGAAAAAGAAAATAAAATGTGGGAGACAAAATGATGAGGGAAAAAAAAAATGAAAAAGTGAGGTGTGTGCGCGAAATGATGAGGGAAAAAAAAATGAAAAAGTGAGGTGTGTGCGTGAGTTTTCTCTTGGTCTTTAGAAGAGTAAGAAAGAGAGAGTTTCGCCGAGAGGAAACAGAAGACTCACAGAGAGCGTTCGCGAGTGAAAGAAAGGAGAGAGTTGATCCTTTGTAGTCCAAATTTGAGGGCCAAACGTTGACGGAATTTTCTCAAATTTGGATATGTTGTTCGTGAGGCCGAGACCTACGTGGTGATGGTTCTCGTTCGTTGAGACTCTCCTCCGAATTTCCAATTGCGGTTAGGGTTTCTTACCCATTTGTGTAGTATTTCACCTTTGTGGTGATGAAGTATTGTTGTAATATTGGTGTAGAGTCTCTAGTATGTGACTAGAGAGAAGACCCTTTGTATACCTGCTATTTCTTGGTGATTAGTGGAAGATATTGGGTGGTCCGTGGTTTTTCCCGTTTTGGGTTTTCCACGTAAATCTTGATGTGTTGTTTTATCATTCCGCATTAGAATATTTGACTGGATATATTGTTAGTTGTTGCTGGATTAAATCGGTGAAATTAGGAGAATATTTTTGATCCTGGATTGGTCAAATTAGAGGCGAAGTGCTACCCGATTTTCCCCAACATATATATATATATATATATATATATATATATATATATATATATATATAAATTTGTAAAATCTTGGATCGTGGGCATATTCTTAGAAGAGGTTCTTGGAAATGCTGTTGGACTTCGAACAACAATAGAAGTATTGGACAAGAACATGACCTCTTTCGACAATTTCAACTCATCTGAAAAGAAAGTAAGACATCATTTGTTTATCTTCATGAGTTTAAATCTATTTATGGTTAATTGCATTCCATTAGTAAACCTGTGTGGGATGCTAATAAAAACTTTAAATTACTTGAAGGACTTGATGATGGCTATGAGTTGTTTAAAATGACTATGTTCAAGCCTCTTCGTTAATCTCATGTCGAAGTGATTGCACAACTTCAAAGCTATGACTTACAAAACAACCCAACTCCAACTATGATCCCGAACACTTCCACGACATTTATCCCACAGCTACACAATGGTGGCTACAAAAACAGCCTTTGATGTAGAGGTAGAGGATCCATATTTAATCAAAGAGGTTGTGACTTTTCCCAAACAAACCAGAATAATTGGCACTTTTCAGGAACCATAATACTACTCAGCAAATCAAAACTGTCATTACCTGGCAAATTCAAACTCAGGAGTATCATCTCTCATCTGTCGAATTTGAAAGAGGAGGGACGATGCTGCTGGTATTGTTTGGACAAAATTCATCAGAGCAATGTATACATCAGGCTTGACTGTTCTTCATATCTTATACTGACGAGAAGAAGAATGACATCTAAGCAGTGGTGCAAATGCTCAAATGACAAATAATGCGGGATATCTTCTGAACATAGTTCCTTACCGAGGACATGATAATGTGATAGTTGGGAATGGTACATCACTGCTGACTACTCATGTTGGATTTGGTCACTTTGGAAATGACCCCTGATAACTTTCCACTTGATAATGTTATGGTCGTTCCACATATAAAGAAAAATCTTTTATCTGTTTCCCGGCCCACGAGAAATTATCCTTGCTATTTTGAATTTCATGCCTTTGGTTTTTCTACCAAGGACATCAAGACACAACGGATGTTGCTGACCCGAACTAATGATCAAGAACTATATACCAATGAGGACCTGCATTCCACGACATTCTTCACTCAGAGAAACAAGGTTGTGGATAAACTTACGTGGCATCGCAGATTAGGCCATCCAAACAGCTGTGTTTTACAGTTACTGTGGAATGATAATTTAGTTTTAGTAAATAAATCCGCCGGCACTTCATGTGCAAATTGTCAGATTAACGAAACTTCAAAATTACCATTTTCTTTATCTGATTCTCCATGTTTCCATCCGCCGAGGAATTACATTGTGATATTTAGGGAGTGAGCCCAGTTCCCTTTTTGCAAAATTTTTGATATTATATTGCATTTATTGATTATTTCCTCCACTACCGCTGGTTGTATTCATTGAAGCGAAGGCTAGATCTCAATGAGATTTTCCTTTCTTTTTTCGGAAATTGATTGAACATTGCTTCATAGGAAAATTAAAATTTTCAATCTATAAGGAGGAGGTAAATCTGCAAGCCATAATTTTCTCACATGTCTTGGTGAATACGGCATACAACAACAATTCTCTTGTCCAGGTGCACCAAAACAAAACGGTGGGTTGCTGAGAGGAAACATCGACACATTGTTTTACTCGAGCTCAATACATTATTTGAGACCTCTATGCTCTCAACTATTGGGTGGAAATATTCACAACAATAAATTATTTGATAAATCAGCTTCTTTCTAGTGCTCTAGCCAACTGAAGCCCATACTTGGTCTTATTCAAGGACCGTAATTATTCATTCCTCTGAGTATTTGGATCTTGTTGTTATCCATATTTGAGCAGTTATTTGATGGACAAATTTGACAAGCACTCTTCGCCGTGTGTATATCTAGGGCATTGTGAAAAGCACAAAGGGATATTCCTTATCAATCTACAGGACAAGAGAGTCTATAACTTTCGTAGATGCTCACTTGAGAATCATATCGGATTAAAATCGATCATTTAAGTGTAATTTCTGGTAAATTATCCTATGTGGACTTTTCACTTGATTTCCATCCGATGAGAAATTTTTAAAAATGAAAATAAAAATGCAAACTATAAGAAAATAATTATAAAAATCCATGTTGGAACTTTGTTTATTTTTTAAAATTCCACGTCTGATTGGAAAATCAATTAAAAAATCCACATAGGACAATTTCCTAGAAATGTCACTCAAATGATCGATTTCACTACGATGCGGCGCTCAAGTGAGCGCCGTACGGAAGTTTTGATAATCATGTTGTTCTTATTCCTCAAATTACCGGTTGTGTTAATATATCTCGACATGTTTTTATGGGCATTTTCATTTTGCCTCCTCTTCTCACGTTAGTTCTTCGATTGAGTAGGAGCTACTGTAATGGAATTCAACTTTTAGTCCATCACAAATGAGAGCTATCGGTGATCATTAGACTAGTTCCCAATGGAGGCCAGAAATTGTCTGGAATGGTTGTTCACCAAAAGTTCTTGACTTTGCACCTGAACATGCACACCTGTTTCCAAAGAATTGGACCTCTCATTTATCATGTGCCATAACCAGTGAAGAGTGACTCTTTAGCTCAGTTGCAGCTTGACTTCCACATCCTCAGTGCATCTCATGATTACTCGTTCAAAGACTGGAATCTCGAGCCAAATTCGAGGTATGCCAATACAACTATATAATCTATTCCTCTCCAGCCGCGTATAGTCCGTTCATCCTTAAAACACCCTAGTTGGACGGACACAATGCTTGAGGAGTTTTTTTTGGGTAAGGGTGCTTAAGGAGTTGAATGCTCTTGCAATCAACAAAACATGCAAACTTCCCCGTCATCACTCGATGAATGTGGTTGGATATAAAAGGGGACAAAGCAAAGTTATCTGCAGATGATTCACTTGGCCGACCCATAGCCCGATTTGTTGCAAAAGTCTTCCATCAAGAGGAGTGCGTGGATTTCCTAGAAACTTTTAGTCTGGTAGTCAAACAAGCCACCATTCACATTGTTCTATCAATTGAATAGTTCAGAATTGCAAAATTTGCAAATTAGATGTCAAGAACGCCTTCCTACATGACGATCTCGACGTTCCTGTGTATATGGAACAATCATTGGATTTACGTGATTTATCTTGTCCTGATCACGTATGCTTACTTCGTTGTGTGCCATATGGCCTCAAACAAGTTCTTAGGGTTGGTCAAGTTCAACGACTTATCTTTTTGAGTATGGATTCATCTACTGTACTGCTGATCCATCACTTTTTTTTTGGTCATTGTGTCATTCTATTACATTATGTGGACGATATAGTCCTCACCGGTGACTCCCTACAAATATTGGACTATCTTGTGCATGCACCATGTCAATTGTTTTCCATGAAAGACCTCGGCAGGTCTTCATTATTTATTGTGCATTGAAGTCAATCGCTCCATTGATGGACTCATTTTCTCACAATGAGATTATGCCTCAGACCTTTTGAGGTGACATTCCATGGCGCAATGCAAGCCAATTGCTACTCCTATAGCTGTCAAGCAACCAGTCCTTAAACATGGTGATAAGCCCCACTCTGATCCGTCTCATTTTCGAAGCATTGTAGGTGCTCTTCAATACCTTACCTTCACTCGTTTGAATCTCTTGCTTCAGGTGAAAATCATTTGTCAAGATATGCATGCCCCGAATGTTGCTCACTATCATATGGTAAAATATATTCTCCCACATGTTTGTGGTACTTTACAACTTCGTCTTCGCATTTTGTCTATAGTTCTCTTCATTTATTTGGCTTTGCCGATTTAGACTGGGCTGGGTGCAAACTGACACAGTGTTCTACCCCTGGCTATTGTCCTTTTCTAGCGTCAAACTGTGTTTCATGTGTGCCGAGAAACAACTCACTATGCCCGTTCCATATTAGAAACTGAATTTTGGGCTTTTTCTTTAACAGCTCAACTCACTTAGATTTCATACACGGTCTGTGACATTGAGATATACCAACCTTGGCCTTCTATCTCTGTTGGCAAGCCCTCTCATCTCTTGCAGGCCCTTAGCTGTAGTCATCTCTGATTTTCTTTCTCTTGGTTTGATTGTCTTTTCTTCTCTCTCCTGATATGATTTGGGAGTTTTTGTGTGTGAATAAATTTTTGTAGTAGATCTTGGGTGAACGTAAAGACCAGTTCAGTCATTCGTCCAATTGGCAGCCACCGATAAGGATGTTCGTGACATGGCTTCACAATTTCTCCGAGATTAGGCCGCTTTCCTCTCCCAATCTAATTTGGTCAAGATATGAGGGTATTACTTTATGGAACTAGATAAATAGATCTACAAATAGATCTAAAAGTTCCTTACAGGTATTTCACTTGTGTTATCTCAATATATTGATGTTAACATCTTTACACGACAATGACGATGAAGATGTTGAACCTAGATGCGCACCCCAAATCATTGCAAATGGAGTGAAAGATCTCGGCCAACTCATCACTGAATCTGGTGATCAACTGTTGATCATTTATAGTGAAAAATTTATTTTTGAGGAATGAAAGTATGCTTCTAGCTGCGAACTTTGTTATTTACTTTCTAGCATTTACTTTGTTTTGCAATTATATAGGATTTGTTAGGCTTGAAAGCCTTCTATGTATCTCTCGAGTATTATTGTGATTAATGAATGCAATCTTTCTTTCGACCAAAAAAAAAAAACTTGGCCTTCATAACTTTTCTCATTTTAGCATTACATCTCACAATTAATCCAGTTTTTCATGCTCATACAAAACACATTGAGAATAATTACCAATTTGATTAGGGAAAAGTTGCTCTCGGTTGTATTATGACTCGCTGTGCTCTATGTTTCTCACAAGTTGCGGATGTTCACCAAGTCATTGACTCTAGATAGTTTTGTTGATTTACAAACCAAACTCAATCTCTGGTCCTTCCCATTGATCGCTTGAAAGAGACCATTGAATTAACAAATCATATAGCAAATATCAGCATGGTCACAATGTAGAATCTTTTACAAATTAGCATGAAGATAGCACATCAAGCAGGGCATCCATATGTTGATCATTTAGATTTTTTCCCCTAATTCGATTTTATTCAATTTTAGTGTTGGCAAAGTTATTATCTTTATGTTTATCTTTCCCCACGATTATAGGTGATGATATATATCTATTTGATATTTCTCTATCTATACTATGCAAAGTATCGATTAAATTAATGTGTTTCATTAATTTAATTCTTGATTTATCTTTAAAAACAGGCGGACAACAACCATAACTATATGAGTCGAATAAGTATGCTATAACTTTCGTACGTCACTCACCTGAGTGCTGTAATTTTTTTAACTACTTAAGCGCCATAACTTCTAAAAAAAATGTTCACTTGAGTGCCATAACTTTTAATTGATCACTTAAGTGCCATTTTTTTAAAATGTTCACCCAATTTGCGTAAATCCGACGTGATATAGCACTTGTGGTGAATATTTTTAAAAAGTTATGTCACTTAAGTGATTGATTGAAAAATTATATGGTATTAAGTGATTAAAAAAAAAATTATGACACTTAAGTGAGTGCCATATATAAGTTATGACACTCAAGTAATAAAAAAAAATTATGACACTCAAGTAAGAGCTGTACGAAAATTATGACACATATGGTATCCTTATCCCTAAAGCAGCGAAGTGTTTTTCTGGGTAAGCTTTGACCCCCATGAATGTCATCTACTAAAATATATTTAGGGCTGTCTAAGAGATATACTTGGCAAAATATTAGATGCAGAGTTCTCACACTTTAGACAGGCAGAATGAGACCCAGCTATGTCGTTCTGTGCTCTCGGAATCCGGTTTATGCAGATCTCGCGCATTATTAGGTCCTGTTGGATCAAATTGAAGCAGCTAATATGAAAAGGGCCGCCAGTGCTGCCAGTAAATGCACACAATTCTCGGACAAACCAATCTTCCTTCCGAACCTTCCGAATTCTCGGACAAACCAATCCTTTCTTGGAGTAGTCCAGCTGTGCACTTCAGTTCGATAGGAAAGAAAAAGTTCAGAGGATCATTATGCGGAGACACAAGCAAATAAACTCACATTGTATAGACGCTCTCCAATAAGAAAATATTTCATTCAATAGGCAATCTTTGGAACTAGTGCTCATATGGGAGATAAAATATGATTGGAACCGAACATGACTTAAAGATTTAGGAGGAGACAAGAGAGGAGACAGATTAAGCAGTTTAGAGACGGCCACAATCGAAACTGTCTCGCGGCCGGCTACACGTAATTTGACAGCTCACTCTTCCAACCTGTTGCTCAGTGTCATTCCTTTATAACCCTCTTCATTGTAAGACTCAGTCATAGTTTCTCAGCCTCTCTCCATTTCTTGTACCATCGCCATCATCTTCATTATCCTTTATCGAAGTAAACTGACAAGTTTGGTTGCATTCCATTTGGTGCAACTTCCATGGCGAAGCTATCACAGCAAAACCAGAGAAATAATGTGAATAACAGCAAGAGAAATGAGAACGTTACGAGCAATAACGGTGGCGTGACGAAAGTGAAAAGAACGAGGAGGAGTGTTCCTAGAGACTCTCCTCCTCAACGTAGCTCGATCTATCGCGGGGTCACTAGGTGTGGAAAACACCTCTGCTTATTTCCCTTCTTGCAATATTTCTCTCTCAGTCTTTTTGTATCTTTTAGGAATTTATCTTAAAATAGTGTGCATTTTATGATGCTTGTTGTGTGCATGTTATGATGCTTGTTTTAGGCATCGGTGGACGGGAAGATATGAAGCGCATTTGTGGGACAAGAATTGCTGGAATGAATCGCAGAACAAGAAAGGACGCCAAGGTATTCGATCATTTTATTCATCAAAGCCATTTTATTTCTTTCCTTTTCTTAAGCTTTGTAAAGCTCGCGCTTTTTGAATGCTACTGATGTGTTCCGTCTCCTTTTCTTATGGCGTGTCTATTTGTTTCTCGGGAATCTGGCTGCAAAAATGCAGTATATCTTGGTACGTTTTGTGATCTCTTTTTCTACTCTCTTTCACACGCATTTGCCTCAGAAATATTGATATCTACGTACCCAAAAAAGGTTGAAACGATTTTCTACATTCACTTCACATGTCCAATTGTGTTAATCTGATTCGGTAAATATCCTTCATGTGATCTTTGCAGGCGCCTATGATGATGAAGAAGCAGGTGCGCATGCTTATGACCTAGCTGCACTGAAATACTGGGGTGAAGGAACCATTCTCAATTTTCCGGTATTTCTTTGTCATTTGTCACTCCACAAACGTCCATGATCACACTTGGTGAGAAAGGATTACAGCAACTTAAGTAAGACTACGATGCAGCTATCCACATATGAGAAGGAACTGAAAGAAATGGAGGGACAGTCTCGTGAAGAGTACATTGGTACATTGAGAAGGTAAAAGGTCACATTTGCACGCATTGAAGTTTATACATTTTACCAACTATGAATGAAGTATATGGATCTACCAGTTTGAGGCCTTCTCTGAAGGATGACATTCATTAAATCAAATGTTTCAAATTGCAGGAAAAGCAGCGGTTTCTCTCGTGGAGTTTCAAAATACAGAGGCGTCGCGAGGTACTTAAGCATCTGATCTACTCAAACAAAGATCAGGAATCTGCCCTTTCTTTACATTGATAGTCATCAGAGATCTTAATACAATCTTCTAAATTACATGCCTGTAATAATTTGTGAGTACGGATCTATAATATGTTGAAATTGATATTAACTTTTAACGTATGAACGAGCAGACATCATCACAATGGAAGATGGGAAGCTCGGATTGGCAGAGTTTTCGGAAATAAATACCTTTACCTCGGAACATATGGTACTTTGCCATCTCCTCTTGCTCCCGTAGTATATAGCATTACTACATCCATCTACTTCATCTCATCGTAGTGCTCCAGGATTAAAGGACAAAAAGGAAACTTAATTTGGATTACTGGCAGCTTTGTTCTTTCTTTCAGTAAATTAGACCATTTAGTAAGTGCCAATTGAAAGAGGCCAGATGTCTTAAGTGTTCGTTTATCGTTCCTTTCTTAATACTATTTGACTTTGTCCCAAGCTCTTAATTTAACAATTGGGACATCGCAGCATCAAAGTGTTTCTGTTGTTTCCTAGTAGAAAACCTTGAAGCATTCCATATCTTATCCGCAGACGACGGAGAAGACAAGAGACTTTGCTTTCTAGAGAGATTTATATGTGATAAACAGTCAAGAGTGGTATTTCCACTATAATACATACACAAACAGACACAGGTAGACATCCCTTTCCAACAGTTGCCTAAGGGAGTAACTGACTTATAGGACAAATACATGAAATTCTGTGTTAGTTTGTAACTGTCAATTGAATGTGCCTAAAAAGCAAACGACTGAGTATAGGGCTTAGAAGATGGTAAATTCCATCAAGGACTTTGTGATGAGAGTCATAGGTTTCATGTGATAAAACAAACAAAAACCACTCATATAGTGTTATAATAGAAATTTCTTTGTACAAGAACAATAAAAAGTTAAAAAAAAATCTGGCCGTAGAAATGCTAAAATATACGGTAGTAACAAACAACTATAGATGAAAAAAATTATGG
>JAGVVM010004944.1:0-43664 GCA_019149425.1 Psidium friedrichsthalianum | reverse complement strand
AAAAGTAGATCAAGCATTAGCAGCAAGAGGACCCACCTGAGTGACAATGGCATATAGGGGCAGAGTGCTGTAACTGCAGAGTACCTGAATGAACACGCTGAATACGCCCACGAAAAAGTGAGAAAGAGGATAAATATTTTTCTTCTGCAATATCATATAACTATTTGAAGATATAGAAATCAAATCGGATCACGGATTTTACCCAATAATAAGCCTCGGAACAATGTAACGGACTTGTCCCATTATGCAGGAGTCAAAGCCATATTGAACCTGCAGACACAAGGAGCCACGATTTCCCGTCAATCCACTGGCTAAATTCCTACTTTGCTGCCATCAGCTTCTGACACCATAGCCACAAAACAGCTTACCCAGATCCAGAAGAAGAATGCAATCTCAAAAGCATTCTGGAAAAGGATAAAATGGATCAAGAAGAGGACTATTTGGGGCCGTTGAAACCAAAAGTGTTCGTCTGATGGTTGAACAACCAGGTCCCCTTCTATTTCAACATGCTTTTGAGCAACCTCATGAGCCA
This sequence comes from Psidium friedrichsthalianum, assembly GCA_019149425.1. NCBI lineage: Eukaryota > Viridiplantae > Streptophyta > Magnoliopsida > Myrtales > Myrtaceae > Psidium > Psidium friedrichsthalianum. The sequence continues at coordinate 43,132 of JAGVVM010004944.1, read as the reverse complement.
ATTGCATGATAACATGCTCCAGCTTGGTTCCCACAGCCAGCAGAAGCTGGAGATATTATCAAAAGGTGGAAAAGCACATGATTTAGTGATTCACAAAAGTCTGATTAATCATGGTTTCAAGATTGCATGCGCTTTCAACCATTGACTGAACTTTTGGACACAAGAAACCACAGGTGCACCCTGACATTTTACCAGCAGATAAGAAACACTAAGGTAGGATATATCACGAATAGATAGCAAACAAACAGAGCACAGTCAACTTAACAATTAGCGAGCATTCACAAGTGATAGAAATAATGCAAATGAAGTAAACCATGCTAAGAATGAACCAACATGACCATAGGAGCGCCCTGATAACTTCAGAAAATAGGATGCCAAGGAGCAATTTCCCTATAAGTACTAAAGACACAGTCGATTGCATTGAATTCAGGGTGAACTTTTGTCCATGTGTGATCGTTGTTCCAATATTATTAGATATTTGAAGCTTAACCTTTATGGCAATATTCATGCTGCACGGAGAATGTTCTTTCAGCAAAACAAAAATAGGAAGACAAGTATAACGTTCTACAGATTGGAGCTTCTTGGAAATTACTGTCACAAAAGGACTGCCAGCCACTGGCCTACCATGGCCATGAGGGAGATACTAGAATACTTAAACATCACATCTGTGTGCTTCTTACAAACTTTCTCTATTACCCAAAAGACTGGTGAAATACAAGCTTGAAAATGTAAATCTGTCAATTCTTAAAAAACTTCCCTCTTGAAGTCAATGCAATCGTGTGATCCACAAAAACTAAACCTTATCATAAGCACAGTGTCCTAGTTCTTCCATGTTTCCAAGCCATGATCCATCATGATTAGTGGCATATCATTCAACAGCTAAGTTGGCTTCTCTTCACCTTGCCATACGCCTATTACTCATTTCTCTGTTGAAAATCCATTGAATCCAAAATATATATTTCTGCATCATATTGCTAACCTAAGTCTTGCTTCCTCTTAAAACTCATCTATCTTGCAAGTTGGGTACTGTTTGGAGGAATGATGCCCAGAAATGACCAGCTCCAACATGTCAGCAGAAAATCACACAGAAATATTCTCAGTTCACACGAATCGTATGCATACAATAGACCCAAAAAGATCCCTAAAAGCGGAGCAAAGAAAGCTAATTTTAGGCCCATAATGCTATCTAAGCACATCCAGTCTATTAAAAAAAAAAAAGTTCGCCACAGGACAGAATGAAAAATTATTAGTTGAAAATTAAAGATCCAGTTAAGGAAAACAAACTTCGACATTATGTGCAGGATTTATCACAAGATATGAAAAGGACGTAGCAAATCCAGCAGCCTGCATGGCTCGCGCACATTGTTATCAACAAAGAGTAAAAACAGTATCCTTAAAAGGCTAAAGCAAAGTTACCAATAAAACCATGCACCTCTTTCAATATTAGTCCAACACTACTCTTCAGGGAAAATCTCTCACTTTCATCTAAATTAAAAGGCATTTACAGCAGCAGTTGTTATGGGCACAACCCATAAAACCACTTTCTTAAATACCAACCAAATCATTGAACATTAAAACATTAAAAACACTGAACATTCCCAACGTGCATATCATTTTATCCTCACATGAGAGTTAATCCTAACTATAAAACCTTTTAAGTGAAAAACTCAGTTAGATTCTCCATCAAATTTCTATTTAAAATTTTCACCCATACTTGCAAAAAACGCAATCTAGAAAGAGCTTTCAAGCACCTGCCTCATTTTTTCCATTTTCAGTTCATTAACCAATGCCATATGCTCACTTTTACTGAAAGTATTAAATGGCTGCTATGAAGATGGACATCCGCAATAAATTTAAGGGGAACAAAACAGGTAACTCACAATGAATGAAATGAATGCTATCCAGAAGTATGTATGCCAGCCTGCACAGAGAAAAGTAAAAAGCAGAGGTCATGTGATAACAATCACAGCATCAGGCCAAACTCAAATACAGAAACTGCGCAGAAGGCACCGGTGAGAAAATAATGTGCATGTACAATAATAGATTGGACCCGGCAAGTTTATGGTTCTTTGACATGTCATTTTTTATATACTCAAAGCAGATATACCTCAGAAGCATCACTAAAAGATTGAATAATGGCATACAGATCAATAAAGACGGGCATGGAGATAAATAAACAGTTTCATTAATGTAGATTGTTATGAAAGGACACTTCTGGCCATTAAAACAGGAACAGGACTTGATGATGTGGAGTACACTAAAGGCGAAAAACCACTTAAACAGTAAAATCATCAAAGGCATCTGTTAGATGACTCACATACCGTTGACATTCAGCAGCAAGAACACAACTACAAATATCCACAGATACCAACTGCAACCAAGGCAGGCAAACTATTAGCATCAGCTATGCAGTTGATCATCCCCCGCGCCCAACACGGCAGGGAGTGATTTATCATCAAAAAATTGTAAGAAATCATAACCTTATCCCCACGACTCTCTTGAAATCATCCTCCAGGGCACGTATCATGTATTTGTGAAAATTAAACTTCAGGTTAGTCTTGCAATGCGTCTGTCATATAGAAAAAGATGCATCTCAATGCTCAGTCAAAGTTGGTGATGCCAGACTAGTTATTTCGAGCAGAGAATCAATCTCAAATTTGTAACCTACCGTGATAAAACCCAGGCGCAGTGTGGTGTAATCAGCCTTAGTAACAGCACCATAAAATTGCTTAAAAAATGAATGCTGAAAGAGAAAGTTTATAAGCAAATAAAGATAATTACCGCTAAAACAGACTTTTGCATCAATAATTACAGGATTATTCCTCATGTCAACATCCATTTGCATATGATACACTAGCAAAAAGCAGTGGCTCCCATCACAAAAAGTAGGCTTGCTCCTTAGAGACTTTCGAGGTAAAGGACCAGATTCCTTCTAGTAAACACATTGTAAACAGTGCACTGTCTGTAGAATGACCATTACCCAACATTAGCATTCTCATCACTTGCTAAATTACATGTCTAAATTATCTAACCGCTATTTGTTCAAAAATCAAAGAATTATTTTCGTCTGTTTGATCTCTATCACAAACCATAAAGCAGCAAGAAATCTATTTCATTCAAGCGAACACTGGTCAGAGCAGATTCTATCCAAATTATCACTGTACTTATGTCCTAACATGAGGACATGCCATAAAAGGACAGGAAGAGAGAGAGAGAGAGAGAGCGTCATGCACAGAAAAGATGATATTTTTTTTTTTCCATAGAATGAACAACAAATGACCCAGGACGCAGAAGTGACGACAGTGACGTCTACAATGAAGATATATAGATGAACTAACAACCCTGATGTAGATCATCAAAGGATGACACTGACAGTCTCATACTATCAACATTGTAGCAATGTCAAAAGTAATAGATCCCGTTCATCAAATAAACTATACATTCAGACAATACCACAATGGATATAGCAACTCACCAACCAACCAAGAAAAGCCAAGTTTTTACCAATACCCGGAAAATGCTCCTTGATAAAGTCATGTTGACGGACGTGTGTGACCCTCTTTAAAGCTGCATTATTAAAAGTTTACTATTATCAAGCAAAAAAGACAAAATACCAAGCAGATCATCCGAAACCAGGGGACCTATCGCACTATTAAAAAGCCTCTTGAAAAAAGTACACTGAAGTGTGTTTTTCGTTTTCCTTATTTTAAATGTATTCCCTCCTTCTCCTTAACTAAACTTACCAACAACAGAGAGAAGTGCACCCCTAACATTCAGGGTTTATAAGTAAATGCACAGAAAAGGAAAAGCAAGATAAAATTTGCAGTAAAACTCAAGCTCTGGCGTACCAACTTAGACATCCAGCATACCGATGGAAAGTAACTCAAGTGTCCTAACCTAAAGAATTAAAGCCCAAACTGAAAGTGAAGGACCACGGATACTCTACCCAGCATCCATGTCATCACAACATCATATTAGAACTCTAGCTGCAGATGCAATAACTGCTGGATGTAAAATAAATGTCAACATAAACCATAACATACCAAAATGAATAACAATGCCGAGGGCATCCAGACTGCATCAGAGTGCGAATGCTACTAAAAAATAGACTAACATCGTTTTCTTGGCATATTAGCAGATACATCAACTTTTAGGTTTTAGATGAGCACAAACTGCCAGGAAGTCTTCTTGTCTGTTTCCCTTTCTAAACCTGAGAGACGGGTGATACGTGCTTCTCTCAGTCTAATAGATTACCTTGCTTACTATCATAATTATCTTTGGCAATAGAATCCTCCCAGTGTTTCCATTGACGTATCTACATCAAAATAGGCATACAATGTCAGGAAAGTTAATTAAGAAGAGAGGGAAAAAGTCATGAGTGTCTTACCCTTGCGCCTCCAAACAGACAGTGAGAGCACAGAAAGTCACATGGACTATTGCTAGGACAAAGATAAAGATGTGAAGATGGTGCAATGCCTCAGTAGACAACAATGGCACCTTATTCTGAAGGAAAGGAAAGGGATATTGTTAGAGAACCACCCAAATGTGAAAGTGCATCTATGTCAATAAGATTGAACTAGAAGTTGACATGAAAATTGTTAAATGCAATAAAAGCACTCTCCTGTAAGACCTTTTAAGTCACTGTAAGCATCATAATGTTGACATTTTTCATGGTAACATCATTATCAATGATGTAGATAGGTCTCGCTGCATTATCATATAAACCCACTAGTCATAATTCAGTTCTTTGCAGAGAATAGTTCAGTTCACTTTTATTTGGTGGCATCAGGAGTTGCATGATAAGCAGCCACTAGTTACTCCTCTAGAGCAGAGACAAAACAAATTGAAGACAACACACGGAGTCCATTAGTTTAATTAAACGATGTCGCATTTTAAACTAGGAGGAAAGCAACATGATCTTAGAAAAACGTAGACACCGCCAGCAATTAGAATAGACACTCAGAACAACATCCGTATCCAAATAATTAAACAATGAAAGAAACCTTGATTACTCTACTTCAGTCCTTCACCATGTGCATAAGACCAAAGCACATGCCGAGCTAATAACAACAAAACCACTACAATCAGCCAAAATAATGGTAATAACTAATAATCCATTATATCAAGATCGCAAATCGACCTTCGCAGCGCAAGTCCCAGTCTCGGATGACACCGTTGACGTCTCAGCAAGGAGCCTCCTCATTCTTCCCGGAGCAATGGAGAGGAAAGCTGAAAGTGCGAGGTCGTGGCATTCTCTCCTTCGGCCGGGGCTTCGCTGAGGCCGCAAGGGAGCATGTGCTTCGTGATGTCCGCGGGCACGCATACTCGGGATATCGCGTTTTGGAATACCGTCAACAGCAGCGATATGAAACCCAACAACATAAGCTCTGTAAACCCCAAAATTTTTGCAGCAAAACCTCAATCATTTGCATAGAAAGTGAGACCCATTTCAACCCCCAAAAAAAAAAAAATGAAACTTCATAAAAACATGGACAGAAGTGAGACCCATTTCACCAAAACAGAAAACTTCATAGCGCGCGCACACAGAGGGAGATAGGAGAGAGAGGACCTTCTTTAACTTTCTGGAGGGCTTCATAGAGAGGCTTCTGTCCTTTATCTTGAGGTACTTGCCAGTGTAGTGCAGAGCCGCTCGACCCCAAGGGAGATGGCGACGATCACCGTGCAGACAAGGGCGACCAACCACGTCGGAGTGTACTCCAACGTCGTCCCTTCTTCTCCTCCTCCGCTCATCTTCTCTCTCTCAAAATCGAAAGATTCAAGAACAAGAAACCAAAAGGCCAGTAAACTGTTAAAGCAAAGGGGGTTATTTAAGAATCAACCGTAATGATAAATGGTGAACGAGGAGGAGGAGCTAGATCTCGCAATTTTATGCAGTCACGGGGAAGAGGGTCGAACACCCACATTACAGATGCACTGAGAGGTGCGTGAAAACCGAAGGAAAAGAAAGGAAAGGCCTTGAATCAGCGTCTTCCGTAAAATGAAGCCAGTGGCCCACCACTGGTTTCAGATGATGAATATGAAAAGATGACGGGAAAGGACACAACTTTGGCCAAAGGGCAAAATAAAAACAAACGAGGGAGGAAGGGACACCAGTCCAAACGACGAAGAAAAAAGCGAAATGGATTATATGTGGGGGATACTCTGTCATAAACAAAAGGTGGAAAAGAGCTTTTGTCGGGTTCAATAAGGCATGTTTGGCGATTCAAAAAAAGTGATTTTTTTTATTAGAATCATATTTTATGATTGTATTTCAATTTTTCAGAAAATCAAAACGCATTCGGTAACTATACAAAATTTCTATTTTCGAATAGAAATGCGTTCGATAATACATAAAATTTCTATTTCAGAACAATCAAGTGGCGAGAATTATTTTTTAAAATTTTTCATCTTTTTCTTAAATATTTTTTAACTTTTTAAATATTCAACTTTTAAAGTTCTTTTTTAAATTTGTTTAATTTCCCCATTTTATTTTTTAAAAATTCATTAAAATTTTTCCTTTTTATATTTTTAATTCCCCCTTTTAAAAAAAAGTTAAAAAATTTTGTTAAATTTTAAATTTTATTTTTAAATTTTATTTTTAAAAAATGCATTTAAAAATTTAGTTGTTAGTAAATTTTCAAATCTAATTTTATTTTTTTAAGTTCAGAAGCTCGCGTGAAAACCTATGTCGATTTAATTTTTTAAAAGAAATTGAGACTTTGTTCTTTTTTATGATTTTCAAAAATTATTTTTGCTTCAAAATTGCTCCAAAGAGCAGAATTAAAATTAGAATCATATATGTTATTAAATATATTTTTGATTTTTTTTTTTTTGAAAAATAAAATTAGAGAATGAGAATCGTTATTTCAAAAAATCCTGAAGAATCTCTCGTACATACTCAATGTGTATATCGAATTGATTCGAACCCATTAATTAAAGTCGGGTCCACTTTCTGGAGAATATTTGGGCTCTTTCTCTTGAAAATGACTCTTTTTCCCCCCCGTTCGAAGGCGTTGATAGAGGGGTGGAGAGAGAGAGAGAGAGAGAGTGGGTGGTTGATGTTGATGACGGTTGGACAAAAGAAACAAAGGAGAGAGAAGCAGAGCCGGGTGATGCAACGCGGGCCAGTTGGGATTCACGTTTCGACCGACTTGTCAACCTCTTCGGGTTTTCGCTTCGGGCTTTCGCAGATTTGAGCACGGAAGGGGCTTTAGCTCTCAAATTAAGAGCGAGTAAGACTAGATTGATGGAATCGAAAATTGCTCAAATCGGATTGAACCGGTTCTCTAGAGCACCGATTTATAAAATTAAATCAGTAATTTTCGATCCGGTTCTCGATTTCAAGAGGAATCGGACCGCCCCAATCAGACCAATTATTACTTATTTATTTTATTTTTTTATATAAACCTAATAATCTACCGATTTTATTGCACTGCCCGAGAATTGGACCGGCCATAGAACCGATCACCCCTGACTCAAATCACATGCATTTATATGCTTTAGAAGTATGACTTACAAGGTTTGATGATCTTCACATGAGTCGTTGCCGTTGTAAACTTGCAATGTGGCCATCATTGCTAAGAAAGCGGTGAAAAACATCATGGTTAATGGGATAATGTGTATTTTGTTTGTTTGAGATAATCTTATCTGTCATCAAACAATTCGATCAAAATGCTGACATGATGTCGTGACCCGTCTTTACTTTCATCAAAGGTCTGGCGGGTTTAGAGGTATTATCATCGGTCAATGACGGAGACTCTCCCAAGTCCTACCTCGTGTGATGCTGGATTTCATTTTATTGATTAGCAATCTAAAAGTTTATCAGGAGTCGCCACTAGCCTATTGAGGTTAGCTAAAAACCAATCGAGACATGAAAATGCCATCCCAATTCATATGTAACCAAAGCTTCTAGGTTTGGCGACTTGTTTACGTTAACAAGATACTTTTCAATATCTAACCAGTCAATGTTTCTTAAGGTGACCACACATTCTATATATCATTTAGAGCCCACCAGTGCTAGATGATCATGCATAATATATTTGTTGTCATTTCATGCAATTACCTACGTTATCCTTTACCTAGTACCTAAAAAAGCAATTAACATGCATTTTATCAAAAAGGCTGGAGCTCCGGCGGCCGTGCTTAGCTGCTTCACGTGATGATGGAGGGGGGGGGGGGGGGGGGGGGGGGGGGGTGAGAGAGACATGTGCGAGCTCGGCAGGCCTAGGCCTATCCCTCGTGGGCTCACATGAGAGGGAATGCAAGCGTGGACCTAGAAATGGGCCACGCATGAGGGGAAAAAGGCTGGGGAAAAAGAAAGTGGGTTGGCTAGCCCACGCGGATTTGGACCGCCTTTGCCAATATAACCCTTTCGATCAATTTTGATAAGAAATTACTGACGGGGACAACGGCTGTTTTATGTAGCACAATTGACTTTAATGTGGACGATTTTTCCATTTATTTAAATTTCATCTTTTGAAAACAAGGAATGTTCAACAAACAAAAAAGGGAATGAAAAAAAATACAAAACTTTCTAAGTCAATGCCAATCGCGTCACGTAGGATGACTGACATCAAAATGAGTTATTTCCCATCAAAATTGATTGGAACAGGAGTGCCAAAACCAAACAAAATACCATAACCAACCCAAATTTTGAATATTTTTGATTTGGATTGAGTAATCAGTCAAAATACTGGGCATTATAACATTTCGGGTTGAGTATATTGTCCGCTTTGATAATCTCACCGGTCGATCATGCCCACACCGACTTTGCGTGTCCACGGGAGGATGAGTGTTAATAAGTATACTATAAACACATTATTGTTCATTCTCCAACCACTTGAACTTTTAAGAAGATAGTATTTACGGTGACGCGCTTAGAAATTGAATTAGAGAAAATTTCACTTTTAATCGGTTGTATGTCGATTGCAATTTTGTTATAAAAGTCAGTACCATCATCAATACCTTCTCTGCCTCATCCGCACCCCAATTGCACCGTTTTAAATTCGTGAGATTGAAGCATTTATTGCGGAGACCCTTTGCATGTGACATCTCGCCCACTTTTGTTTACTTTTTTTTTTTTTAGGGTCAAACACTTTTGTCTACTTCAATCGGACCCAACTCTAGCCAAAAAAATAAAAAAGGAAAAAAAAAAGCCGATATAATGAAAAATCCTAAACTGATACATATGTAACAAATTTATCTCCAAACTATTATTTTGATCACAAAAAATTTAAACTGTTACACATGTGATAAATTTATCTCAAACTATTATTTTGACCATAAAAAACGTCAAATCGATACATATGTGATAAAGTTATCCTTTATTAGTTTACGTTAAATCAAGTTGATACCTTGAAAACCCCAAACCGATATATCTATGACAAACATAGGATAAAAAACTCCAAACTGATACATCCATCAACTGTCACGTGTCATCCAACTTAACAATTTAATGGTAAAACTTACAGAAAAATTAACATAGGACATATTTGTCACATGTGTACCAGTTGGCGATTTTTTGTGGTTAAAAATAGTTTGGGGTAAATTCATCACACATAGACTAGTTTCGGGCTTTTCATGATCTTAATCCAAAATATATATATTACAACAATATTAGGGCCACTCTCTAATTCGTGAACAGGAGCAGGCATGATAAATTACTTGTTTATGAAGAATTTTATGCTAGCAGTGTACGTTATAGGACCCTTTATTTAAGCGTATGTATCGGGCGATATAAGTGGAATCATACAAGAAAAGGCAATCGGCATTGGTGAGACACTCGACGGGTCAAGAGAGTTGGACACAAATGAAGAGAAGCTCTTGGTTGAATAATTGATAATCGGGTACCTAAAAGAACTTACAAACGACCCAAATCGAAACACGAAACACTATCCGACCAGACCATTTCGGGTTATTTTATATAGTGCTTCAGATCGGGTCAGGTCAACCACGTTTCTCTAGTGTTTCGGGTATTTTGGAAGCCCGAACCAAATTATTGACATCCCTAGTTGGAAGGACTACTAAAAAAAGGTGAAAGATTTGGAATTAAACTGACCAAATTAAAAAATTTTATAACTCAATTGACATTTGTACCATCAATTTATGACTTTCTTTTGATATTTATCCCGTTGTCCATGCTATTGTTATTTCTTTTCTAATAATTACTCTTTGTGAACCTACGTATTTCCCCATTTGGTATATCAACAAATAAATGAATTAATTACGTATTGACATGCCGGGAAAGTCATGAATTTTACTTTGGGTCCAAAATATGATTGGGAAATCATAATCTTGTTAGTACCTCATTCGTTACGCTTGGTTGCATCAATATCTCATCAATCTTTTGTTCATAAGCAAATATTACAAGTATCGAATTTTTCTTTCATCCTACTTTTAGATCATGTATCCTGAATTCGTTCTGAGAATAATATATTGAAACTTAAAACCAATTTTAACTCGAATCTTTTCTTACTTTCTCGTTCAGCGATTTGTTATACATCTCCCTTTATGGGTCAATATGCCAATTTGTTTGTCTTTAGTTTCACTTCTGTTAAATAGTATAGTTAGTTTATTTGTTTATTAATCATTTCATCCATTTTGCTCAACTTATTTCCCGATTTGGCTTGGCTCCTTTTTATGAACACTTTTACCATATCGACTTTTTAATTTTCACTTATTGTTTTTGCTTCTTATCTGTGACATTTTTTTTTTCCAATTATTGAATCTGAATTACCATTATTACTGCATTCATTTAACGCAAGATAGCATACTGCTTCACGCTTCCAGAATGTGGATTTGTACGCATCATTTGGAAAACACATGCGGTCAACCAACCCGCAAAAGTCATTTAAAAATTTTTAGTGGTCAACGAATAGTCAAATGTAGCTTTGCTTACAAAAAATGAATAAGAAGAGAAGCGCTCAACAAGTGCCGCTCTTTCGACCCAAAAAAAAAAAAAATACAAGTGCCGCTGATTGATTTATTGTTTAATGAGGAGCTAAATTACATGTTGACATCTGAATCAACAGGTGAATGTTCATTTTAGTTCCAAATGACATTTCAATGCAGCAGTCGAAGGCTGAACCTCCAAGGCCATAACGAGATTCAACCGGCAGTAACCACTAGCCGCTGGGTCGGCCGCTCTGGACAGTGAGATATCATTTTCTCTTTAGTCGGGAATAAAATGGGTATCGGGAAACCTTCCCACAGATTTATGTATACCATCCGCCACATATAATTAGACATCAAACTCCAGTATCTAGTGAGATCGGGATCCACCATAACTTGCCTGACTTCTATTCTGGCTAAAGAAAATGAACTAATCTAAAATTCCATGAACCCTGTTCACGTATTCGAACATCCAAGGACGGAATGTGCCTCAAATTAACACCAAGGCACAACAAAATGGAAAACCCTAGGTACATAATGGAGACGATACCCAGAACCACCACATGCAATTTCACCTTCTGTATAATATACTCTCCATAACATATCAAGAACTAGTAAATGACAAACAATTGACATGATTGTGTTAGTACTGTCGCAAAGACTGACAATGACCTGTTCAACCAACATGATTCCATTAAATAAGCTTATTTACAGCAAAGACCAACGAGGACCTGTTCATCCAGCAAGCATTGGAGGAAGAGAGCTCTGGTCGAAGATCCATTCTGCAGTTAAGCCATCAAGGTATCAACCGGCATCTTGAGTGAGCTGCAAATGGCTACAAGTACATCTAAAGATGTCAGTATGCTCTTGCACTTGCCAGAGTTTTTCCACTGAAAAATACCTGCTGGAATGGAACCTGTAAACTTTTACGCATGCTTGTTCTAGTGGCAAGTTCTCCACTGAAATAAGATATCTATATGCAAAGCAGAAGATCAAACATGCTTTTCGTAAATGTAGCCAGCATACCTGGATGAAGAGAAAACAAATCAAAGATGCTCCTGTTTACCAAGCAACAGTAAACCTCAACCCAAAAGCAACTTGGCATGAGCAAGTGTCACAGTCCAGAGGGAGCTCGGTCCGGGACACAAGGCTATAATATATCATGTCTCAGCACTGTTAAATAGTTTGAAGTACATTATCAAGATTAAGTACAAAGAAAAAGAGCACGTTATCAAGATATCATTAAGGGTGTATTCCTGTGTCCAAAATAAGCTCATTGGACCAAAAGTAATAACTCTTATTAAGTCAATGAAGCCGAATGTCTATACATCTGTAAACAATTTACAATTCTGTTCCCCTTCCAACACCAACTCACTCAATATTCTTAACTTTTCCCCATGCCAGACTCCTGCACTAATGACCCCAATCCATCTTCTCTGCACAACCCCCCACAGAAGACAAAAAAGCACATATGGGAGGAAAAAGAAATGGAGGAAGCAAACATGGCAGGACTCATTAGAAAGGAGGGCCATTTAAAAAAGGTAATAAAAAAGTAGAGATGGAAAAAATAACCTACAACTATAAAGCCAAAATTTTGATCCTATTTCATCCTGAGATATACAACCTGTACATCGCTTCAAGCTTGGACTCAGCCGTTCAGCCTTGCCAAAAACTGGTTCAAGTTATATTCTTCAGCATATTGGGATTGATCCCAAAGCTCACCCAATCCACCAAGGATGGCTTTTAAACCTTTCCCAGCACCCATCAACTTAGGGTCAACATCAAAGTTACCATCTGCACGTCTTGATACGATAGCTCCCTGAAAAATAAATTTTAATAATATTTAACCACATCGATAAGAAGTATTAAGGTGAAGGATGCCGAAATCACACTAACCATTCAATCCTATCCCCTTTCCCTATCCTCGAAAAAGGATGAAAAAGAAAAAAGAGAAAAAATTTGAAATAAAAAGAAAATTGCAAAGCTCAATTTAACTAAATACTCAAAAAATATTAAGGATGGCAGACAAGGAGGGAAAAAATTCTACATGCATATAAAATATTCTGTAATTAGCACTAAAAGTCCACACACCAACACCCTCAACAGTCGACAGAGACTCATCGGTAGCACAAGCAGTAAAGTATCGCTAATAATAACAGACTATGCCACCAAAGAACATTGACACACTGAACGATAAGAATTGAAAAGGAACAGGTACCACTACCTTTCTGCCAGTTTCTGCTGAGGAAAATAGATCAAGCAGTTGATCAGTATTCATTGTTTTCAGACTAGCATTATCCGCATTAATAACAGCATTTGCAACCGACACTTTGAATCTCTGGAGGCTCATGACTTTCTCCTCCAAGGTGCCTCGCATAATGAGGCGGTGTACATTGACAACTTTCCGCTGGCCTAGTCTGTGTGCTCGATCCATAGCCTAAAAACAATTTGTGCACAAACATAATGAGAGCTTGCTGGAAGAGGCAAAAGCTTTTAGTTGTCGTTTATGCCTTTGTATTTAACAAAAACTTTTGACTTTTTAAGTAACTGGAGTTTTTTGTTAGATTTAGTGTTCCAAAGTTTAATTTCTCACATAGTTATGTGGATTTAATCGAAATATGATTGTGTATAGACCAGAGTATCCTATAAATCTATAATGCGAAATAGACTCTTTTTTCCTAATAAATTTCCACTTAAAAGACAGACCATAAGATAGGAGATGGAGGAGAACGATTTCTTCTTCCCACATCTACTAATCGCTTTTTTAGGTTGATTTTGAATAAATGATGCCCAATTAATAAGTTTAACTAAAAGCCAGAATTGAATCATAAAAGCCGGGAGGAACAATTACCTGATGATCTCGCATAGGATTCCAGTCATGCTCCATAAAAATGAGTGTATCGGCAGAGGTCAGATTCAAGCCAAGCCCACCAACTGCAACATGAACTCTGGAGTTAGCATATGTGAAGCGCTTTTTAAAACGAATAGTTTCAGGTTTAAAGCAAAGCCCACAGCTTTCCCCCATGAGCTACAAATCTATTATTATTCGTTGGTAAAATCAAGTAAAGAGGGACAAATGTTGTACCATGTGTTGTGAGTAACAGGGCATCTATAGTAGGATCTGAATTGAAAGCCTTCACAATGTCAAAACGTTTCTCAGGTTCTACTGATCCATCCAGCCTCAAGTATGTAACACTGCTTTACCACAAGATATCATACAATATAGGATGTAAGAGCATAGATCAAGAGGAGGATAAAATGAGTGCACACTAGAGACAGGCACGCGTGCGCGCACACAGACTCACTTCTTCATGTGGTTCTGGAACAGATCTCTTTCAATGATGTCCAATAAGGCCTACACAAGGTACCTCTGTCAGACAGACATAACAGAAAAAGGTGAGATTTTTAGAATAACCAGTTGAACAGGAGATTACCTTATGTTGAGCAAATATTAGAACCCTATGTTGCCCAACAGGAAGAGAACCCTCAGAAGATGAAGTGTCCAGGCCTATTCCACACTCTTCAAGAATCTCCTGAAGAGCAACCAATTGGGAGAATGATGCAAGTTATGAAGTTCTGAAATAATGTTTGAGATTCCGGGAAACAGTTCTGATAAAGAGAATTCGAGCGAGGCAGGAATCTTTTCCCCAATGACAAGCAATGGATGGCTACAAAGTTTAAGCAAGTATTGAAGTGCCTGAGATAGAAAAAAAAAGGGGAAATATGAGGTTATAGAAGCTTATTGTGAGAAGTAGCGAGGACCAAACGAGAATTTCACTTTCGTCACCTGGAAAACATGTGTGGATGTTTTAGACGAAGCAATTTTTACATCTTTCGTATCTTCAGCCTCGTTTACTTTCACCATGCTTGAAATTTCTTGTCTAACATGAGAACCAGAAAACTGCTCGTAGAGTTTTAACTGAACTAGGCTAAGGTCACAATATCTGTCCTGAATAATTTTCTCTGGTAAGTCGGACAATACTTCATCTTTGGTCCGACGAAGCAGAAAAGGCATGACCTATGAGAAAAAACTTCAAACTTGAGACCAGAATATTGATTTAAAAAAGAATCACCTAGAAAGAACAGAAGGACAGTGACCTGCTTGTGCAAGGCTTCCATAGCAAGTACTCCAGCTTCAGCATCCTTTGCTGAGCATTTTGAATCTCTAGCCGCCAACAGTGGTTTGCCATAGGTAGATTGAAACTGTTCAAGTCACATCACACTATTATAATGGTGGTAGAAATGGAAGCCAAACACATCATTACTTATCAAGCCATGTCCAAGGTCAGTTTCAGCCACAAGAGAGCATGGTAGACAAAGAAATTTACCATGCATCAAAATATCTTGATTATACTCGTACAAGCTATAGAAAAGAGACTTGTCCTCTTATACAGGAAAATCTTTACGGTGATTGTCGTGCTGCTCATTTCGTCCATACAAAAAAGAAAAAGCAAGTCCTCATGGTCTAGTCACAAACAGATAAAAGTCTACAACAAGGAGCGGCACCAGCCAGCAGCAAAACTGAATCGCAAGACAAAGTTATTATGCATAGCTTCCCAAAACATAATAACTTATCCCTGGAGAATGGATCAAAAGTAATCATGGTAACAGCAATATTCCAGCAATTTTTAGCACACTCATGCTTGTTACCCACATCCAGAAGCAATAAGCTTTTAAGCATGTTTGATGGGGCTTAAATCTGTTCAGTTGAGATGGAGGTTAATATTGGTTGGGGCCGTTCCTCCAAAAATTGACTGTTCCTATGATTTGTCAAATTAAGTATCCATATTATTTTTTATTCCCTTTTGTCTTCACTACTTACAGCTCCAAGTAGACAGCATATTGATTTTGGATAAGCAAGCCAGAAAAGCATAATGCTAACAAAACAATTCCATTTAAGAACTGAGCCCGATGAAGTATATAATACATAACAGTTCAGCATAACTAGTGGTGCATAATAGCAGGATACATACTTGTCTCTCTGTTCCGAGAAACCCTGGCATCAAGAAGTCAAAAAGGGACCAAAGATCCATTATGTTATTCTGCGTGAAAAGAAATAAAACAAAATATTTGTCAGGAAACAAGGAGTTCAAATTCTTCTTTCAGGAACATTGCAATAATAATCTACCTGAATTGGCGTTCCACTAAGAATAAGCCGATGCTGGGCTTTCAACTGTTTCACTGCAGTTGTAATTTTAGACTTTGAGTTCTTGATAATGTGTCCCTCATCTAATATGCAATAGTTCCACATTAATTGTCCCAGGTAATCAATATCTTTGCGGACAACATCATATGATGTTATGACGACATTGTGTTTATTGAAATCTTCATGAAGGGAAAGGCGATCTTGAGCAGAGCCCACATATTGGAGAGTTGATACCAAAGATGGATCGATGTACTTTTCTATTTCAAAAGCCCAGTGTCCTACAAGAGTAGACGGGCAAATTATTAATGACGAAGGAAGACCCTCGCCATGGCCAATAGCATGGTGCTCAGCTATGTCTGAGGCCACAATAGCTGATGCTTGAAGCGTCTTGCCAAGCCCCATATCATCACACAATATCCCATGAAGCTTGAACCTTTTCAGAAATCCAAGCCAGTTTATACCCTCTTGTTGATACCTACAAGCAAAGACATGGTTTGAACTTTAGAATGTCAAAGCGCATATTATACTTTGAATCTATCCTTTGCTGCATATCCTTTTAGTGAAATTAAGATGAATGGAATAAAAGGAACATAAATCTGCGAGAAAGATCACAAATTTAGACAAAATGCAACAGATCCATAATTTACATCATATTTAACAATTAATTAATCTGCATCCAGAGTGTTGACCAAGTTCCAGGGGATTCAGAGTTTTAAGGAGTAGCAAAAGAGATCTCCTGTCACACTATAGTATCATTGCGAAAGAACTGAAGAAAGGACAAAACCTAAGTAAAGGCGGCAACAAGATTTTGATAAATCCCTTAGCTGGCAGATGATAAGATTGGGTGGAGACAAATGTTGCTAATCGATTTATCCATCAAACTCCTAATTCACAATTTGGAATTTTATCGAGGAGCAAAGTTGATTACTGTAGATGAATATGATAAGAACACAAAAAGCATTAGAAAATTTGCCAAGAATAATAACAAGGTAATGTAGAAACTAAGACAAAGGAACAGGTATTGATCAATCCAAAACTAACGGGGTTTTAACTGTGCCTTCTTTTTTTATTTTTTATTTATTTTTTGTGTGGGGGCTGGGTGGGTTTGGTTATTGGTGGTTTGTGGGTTTTCTTTGTTGGGGGTGTCTGTGTGTTGGGGGGTGTGTGGGGGGAAGAGAGGAGGAGAAGGGGGGGGGGGGGGGGGGGGGGGAGGGTGGTTGTGGTAGCAACTCTATTGTGAGTGAGTTTTAGTCCTAGCTTTTGGCTTTTCCATTCTTGAGCTTGAAATCACACGTTTCTTCAGTCTCACCTATCCTACAAATAACAATGTCAGTTCACCACAGACTTTTTTTTTATTGATTTTTAAAATTCAAAGTACATTTAATTGGCTTAAAGCAAACAAAATGCCACCTAAGAATTTGTCAGTTCTCCGATTAACAGTGACTAAAGACAGCTAACAGTTAAAGCAGCAAACAAAGCACTCACAGTAACACCACTACTCCGTGACATTTGAACATCTGTTAAATCTTAATGTATCAATAAATTGTCGAAAACCTTCTAGCAATTCTAGGAAGTTTGTTTGAGAAAGCTTCACTCATGATAAGCAATATTCCATCAGTCAATACTCCTATTGAGATTTCTAACAGACACCCCATCTGACTGATTCAAAGATATCCCATCATGGCATCACTGATTACATGAAAAATCATAGTGAAAGTCACAAGGCAAGGCTATTTTACCAATATTAGAAGTACATGGAATAATAATACCAAAACAGGGGGGAAAAAAAAATAGGGCTCACTTGTAAATCACCCTTGGAGCAAGGTGTACAGTAACCCATAAATATTCATCATGGTTTAATTGCATTTTAATAATTAAACACACAATGAGGTTGGTCTGCATTAATTAACAGAACAGGTACATCTTTGAGCGTATGAAGCAAGGTTAAAAAGAACTTAGGTCAATTTGCATATGGCAACATTCATTTTTGTCATGAAGTACAGAATCCAAATCATTTAGAAATCCTCATCCTATAGTCAGTCACATTCATAGGTAAAACTGCAAGTAGTGACCACTAGAACAAGATGAATTGCTTGCATTTGTTCCAACAGATGGAAGTTTCTAACAACTCATATCAATCTCCTTCCTAAATGTAATCTCACGAATACGACTTCATTAGATGGAAACAAAACCATTCGAGTTACCTGTAGTACTTTAGAAGAGAAAACTACTACACAAAAGATGCATCTTTTCAAACTACAAGAATAACTAGTATCCTTCCAGTTCTTCTAGCTTTTCCAAACTAGTACCATTCCATTTGTCATTAAAAAACTAAGATGCACATGCACTGAAACATTAAACAAGAAACACGCAGAATTTAATTCCTACCTCCTCAAGGTTACTTTTAATTCAGTGCATAGCTTGTAGTCATCGATGTGTGAGTTGTCAAGCAACTGTTCCAAAAATTGCGCATCTTCAGCATTTCCAGACATGGCTTCATTCACTCCAACTGGCCGAGGAAGGCCCCTAGCTAATGGAAGAAGAGGCACAAGGGTAGCAAAACTATGTGTGACACTATGTCTCACAGAAGCATCGCAATCACTCATACATTTGAGCAAAGGAACAACCAACAATGGAGCATACGGAACCAGCTCCACACCCAGTCCTTGGACTAGCAAACTAATAAGCATACCAGCACCTTGTCTGGCATGAATAGATGTCATATCTCCCAACATCGGGATGGCATTTCCAACAACAGCTGCCATCACTTCTAATGTCATTGACTTTGCCATTGAAGTGATGCACCTAGAAGCTGCCAATCTTACCGCCACATGGGCATGACGTACACATTTAAAGATGCAGGGAAGAAGTGTTAGCAACTTGGGTTTCAACGTCTCATGGAGCATTGGAGCCACCGACCGGACCAACTGCAGATCAGATGCAGCAAAGTCACAAGATGATAGACAAACTACAGCTAAATCAGATTGGATTAAACTATCCAAATACTAAGAGTAAAGGCAAATGATCAGGTTCGGCCACACTCATTCCCTAAAACATCTCGTATGCATGGAACAAATGATAAACACACCACTTAAAAGTTCCAAACAAAGATGCCTGATTAGATGATTTTCACCCTTCCAATGCTTAAAAATGTGAGAAAATTAGTCAATGGTACCAGTGTCAACCTGGATATTATTTATCAACATTTGGGGATCCTTAATGCAATCAATCACCATCATAATTTCTTTCTCGTCCACATCACTGGCAGGCTTTAAGACTTCAGTAAGGAAATCCCATAGTCTCGGCAGCATGTCAAATAATGAAGCACCAAACTTCTCACATAAATGCCTCAATGCGAGTTCAGACCCTCTTCTGCTAATAAATCCTTCAATTTTCGACCGATCTTCACCCCCAGCAAGCATGTGAACCTTCGACTTCTGCCTACCAGAACTGCTCCTGAAGGAGAGCAGATCCTGATCATCAATAACTTCCATAGAATTGATGATTGCAGCTTGAGGCGTCTCTCGAGGATCCATACATGTTAAACTACAAATATTCTTGATCAACTTGTCATTTGGGCCTGGCTTTCGCAATATACAGCAAGAAATGAGCTCGGCAAGTGCCTCTGCTGCCATATGCTGCAATATTTCCTCCTAGAGAGAGAGAGAGAGAGAGAGAGAGAGAGAGAGAGAGAGATCCAGCTAAGTCAAAGTTCAAAACAGCATGTAAATCTGTGTGATTGACATAGGAACAGATTAAAACGCTACCTGCTCTCTTTTGACTGAAGCCATCAGAGGAAGGATTATAGGATTCAATCTGGCTGGAAGTTCTGACATCCAGACAACAGCAGCAGCTACTAAAGCTGACACGGTGACATGCAAATTACTCTGCAAATTGTTGGAAAAGATGTGGATAATCACAATTAACTACCATCCAAAATTAAAGAAAATTCAGATAACATGAAGTACACAGCCATGAAGTTTTAAATACAAAGTGCAAAGTGATCATGACAACAATACTATTCGCCCGTTGGCAGTAGGTACATGCAATGCATTAGCCCAGAGAAGACCATTATCATCTGAGGTACCACACAGAGAATCTATAAGCAGATTTCAGTGAGGATGTCAACCAAAATGCACATCACCAGAAACCTAAGGCTGAAAAACTAAATCATGACGAGAGAAAGAAGGCAGTAATTTAAATGCATGAAACAAAATGGACAATGATGTCAAACAGGAAAAAAATATGACTAAAAAAAATGGACACTTAATCCGGTATGGAAAATTACAACTTGACAAGATAAAGATATGTATGTGCTCACTGAAAGAAAAGACAAAATATAAAACATAATTTGGTCAATAATCTGATGCAGCATACTGAAAATGGTCAGTTGCATCTCAGGCTTACCTGAACACATTTTAGGTAGCCTGAAGTAGTCAAAAGCCGTTGCCTGGCTGATTCAATATCATCAAGGATGTGCTTAGCCACCGATTCATTGCTGGAGGCATCATCGGAAAACGTTGGCAATCTCGAAGCAAAGTTAATTGCATCATCAGTACTCAAGCCTTCTACATCAACTTTCATTGTAGATAATGTATCTATAAATTTGCCTGATGACTCCACAGTGCGCAACAACTGAGTGGCCTCATTCCGCATTTTAGCATATGTCCTTGAAAGCTCACAATAGGGCAGAGGTGACTCTTTTGTAGGTAGTGCTGGGTCTACGCATGCTAATAATTCCAATAACCATTTTGTCAAATTTTCTGGAATTGCAGGACTAATGTACTTATGCTGAGAAAGGTGCCCACTTTTAGTCTCTTTGAACCAGGAAATAAGAATCATGGATGCCACCTGACAAGAATAAGAAATCAGTCAATGAAGGCCAGCCAGACATGTCCGGGCAAAAGGTACAGCTGTAAGACTAACAGACAATGCATGCACAGAAACATGGATCCACATACATACATGTCTAGAGAGAGAGAGAGATCCTGTTGATGTTCAATTAGCAGTGTCGCTGCACCCCAGAGAAAGAGGTCAGGGCACTCCATAAAGGATCAACAATGCATTGGAGAGATTCTTTTCGCAAATTAGAAGCCAAGATTCCCAAAGCCGAGGCACAAAGAACTCTGGTATGAGTCACTGACATCTCCGCATCAGCACCCACAACAATTTTTACCAAGTTTCCAGAAGCATCCCCATTTATTTCCTGTGGAACAACTCTTCCCCCAGAGTCCAAGCAACTGTTTCGGTAATGGTCATTGTCAAGTTTCACAGCTCCCTCTTTAGCAGCTCTAAACTGGCTCCTTTGAGGAGGAGCTACAGGCCAAAACATCTTTGCAGAATCCAGTTGGGAACCATAAGGAGTTGATTCAAGTTCTATCAAAGAAGACACGTAAGACTTCGCAACAGCTTCCAAGTCTTCAACCGGGCACTAGCAATGATCCCCACAAAAAATGGAAATTCGTGTCAAAAAACAAAAAAAAGAAAAGAAAAGAAAATCATCAATGAAGACAAAATAAAGATTATTCATAAAATTAAAAAGCAAGAACTAGCAAAGTAGACAAATAGTAAATTCAAGTTAACACTAGACAGCTATTTTCGATTAAATAATCTGAAAAACCAATTTGAACTTCCACTATGACAACCCTAGAAGGACTCAGATCCAGACAGAGCCCCCCATTTAAAACACTCTTGTTAGTCCCATGTTGAGCCCCAGCGTGATAAGCACAAACAATGCAGTAAGACCAGACTTTCTGATAATTAGAGCTAACTTATACGCTAATTCTCACTTCAAAACGTCCTATTTTGACATAAATGTCAAAGTACTCGACTTTGTTGTTTCTTTAATTCTTTTATTCACTTTAAACTTTTTCATGGCGTTGATGACTCGTGTGTACACGCAAAAAATTTGCTTCACCATTCCAAACAACATGAGCAAGAACTGCAATGCGGAACAGCATCAACCCTATTTCCAGGACATTTATGGCATGTCATCCACACTTCCCCTCTAAAGTTAAAAGCATATATGAGTTAAATTTGGCAATGACACACTGCTTGAAATACATAAATCCTATCACGTCACTTCCTAAGTCAAAGTAACGACACATTGCGGTTGATGAACGGCAACTAGTGATATAAGGAAATCTGAGGATCAAAAGATGTCACTTCAGGTAAACATACAGCCCACCTTTAAGGGCCCACTCTCGGGAAACCAGCAGTAGATAATAGCAGTTACTTATTTATTGGCTAACTCTAAATATTCAGGTTCGGACTTCGGAGTATTCTTTCCTCATTATTTTGAAGAGCTTGATATAGTTGATTTTACATTGCATTGGACAATCCACAACATATAAACACGCAAGCATCCTATATGAAAGGCCTTAACGTGATTGCATGGTTCCCTAACATGTCAAGGCGGTATTATAACAGATTGCATCAAATCACTATTGGGCAGCTTAAATTGGATACCGAAGTAACTTTGCAGAAATAAATGGAAAATGCAACACTTTATATACAAACTGTAGATTCGGAGACACGGAGACTACTCATTCACGCGGCAATTTGCTCTCTACTATTCACTAAAGAGTTTCCCATGCGCCTGCTGGCCGTTTGGCCTTGCTCCTGGTTTTCGCGATTTCTGGTCTTCCGACCGTTGGATTGAGCTGGTTCTTGGCTCCTAGGGTCGCCTCCTGGTGGCGACTAGCCCCTCTCTTTGGATCTTTGTCCCATGCCTTCTTGTGTCCAGCATTGCAAATCTGGTTTTCCAATTTCGCGGTACAATAGCCTATGGAAGATTCTGCATTTCCAGGTAGCCCGGTTGTTTTCTCTTGCTGATTCTTGGTCTTAGGGGTCGCCTCACCCCTGTCATCGTCCTTGGAGAGTGGCTTCCTCTGTGGTGGTCTCCAAAGCCCCGTTTTCCCGAATCTTGTTCACCTAGTACTATAGCGCTAGATTCATGGTGAAGCTCTAGCTGTCCCATGGCCCCAAAACCGGCTATTCAGCCTATCCCGAGCAAGCCATCTGCTGATTTGAGGAAGGCAATGGCTGGCAAAGAAGTTGTACTTGGCCCAAGTGTGAGCTTCGGAGCTCAAGGAGAGTCGCCCATTGAGGAAACTCAATCATTGGCTGCTATGGCCCTTGTTGGTTCTAAGAAACACCCTTCCGCGAATGCTCGGCTAACGTCCACCCCTGGTAGACGTCCTACAGGTGCTAGGACCTCCTCAGCTGCAAATGTGAGGCAGGATCAACGCCAGAATAGGTGCTCTAGGAGTCGGGGTCACTCCACTTCCAGACTACCTCGAAGGGAGATAGGAGAAGCTCAGCCTCAACGTTCATGGGCGGCGGTTGCTAAATCGGCTGAGAAAGGGTACACTCTCTCCT
The DNA here is from genome assembly GCA_019149425.1 of Psidium friedrichsthalianum. Taxonomy (NCBI): domain Eukaryota; kingdom Viridiplantae; phylum Streptophyta; class Magnoliopsida; order Myrtales; family Myrtaceae; genus Psidium; species Psidium friedrichsthalianum. The sequence continues at coordinate 19,716 of JAGVVM010004944.1, read as the reverse complement.
ATATTCCTCCTACTATTGTGAATGGTAAACCTTTGGTGCGTATTTCGGATGAGGTGTTGGAGAAAGCACACCCGAAATGGAAGTCATGTCTGGTAGGATACTTTGTCGGTAGACGTTTATCCTTTAAGGCAACTGAGATGGCTGTGAAGCATATCTGGGATCCCCATGTTACTGAAGTTATGGCAAATAACGACGGCTTCTTTTTCTTCAACATCCCTGATGAGATTCCGCAGGAAAATTTTGGATAGTGGTCACATTACGGTGTCCAGAGTCCTTCTTATCCTACAACAATGGCACCCTCACTTGATCCTTAAGAAAGGTCAGCATACAGCGCTTCTTGTATGGATTCGCTTGAAGTCCATTCCATTCTCCATGTGGTTTGATCATGCTATTAGCTTAATAGCTAGTGCGATTGGGAAGCCTCTTCATGTGGATCTCCACACGGTTAATCTCAAAATGCTCTCATTTGTGCGTGTCTGCGTTGAAATTACAACAAGTTCTCCTCTGTTAGAATCGATGGAAGTGAAATTGGATACGAGCGTGGTACATCCTATATCGGTGGAGTATGAATGGCGACCCTTATCTTGTGCTAAATGTGGTACTTTTGGCCACCAATGTTCAGAATCTGTTCCCCCTGCTAAGGGCGAGAGAGCACCTCCAGCACTAGCAAATGTTCAGACTGATTCACCTCCTCCGGCTCCTGTTCTCTCTCAGCCCTTGATAGATGAAAATGAAGTGGTGTAAGCCACTTTCCAGGCCTCTGCTCAGCCGCTAGAAGGGTGGAATACGGTGGAGAAAAGGAGGAAATCGCGCTCCAAAAAGCAAGATACCCCTCAGTGCCCTGAGAGGCAGCAGGTTATCTCAGCTCTCTGTGAAGTATCTAGGAATCCTTTATTTGTTCTGGCTGAGGATATGAACCGTGACTCTCCGGAGATAAGCACGGGTGAATCAAGCGAGACGATAGTGTCTTCATCTAGTTCGGAGGAGGATTTGGATGATACTATCAGCAATGTGGGGAGTGAAAAGGAAGAGGACCCCCTGATTCGGACCTTGCGTGCGAAGCCAGACCCTGTTCCTGGAATAAAATCTAATCTAACTAAGGTCTTGTTGGCATCTTCCTCTGGGGCTGACCAACAGAATAGTTGTCCACAAAATTGTTCTACTCCCGCAGTGAAACCTAAAGCTTCCTCAAGGAGGAGGCGGGGTGGAAATAAATGGTAACTCTTCTTCCCCTTCCTTGTACATATGTTGCTTGGTGTGTGGAATATTAGGGGATTGCATCACCCTCTTAAACAGGCTGAAATTAGGCATTTTGTTAAGGCTAACAACCTTTGTTGCATTGGTATCTTGGAAACTAAAGTCTCTTCGGTTGAGTTCTCCACGTTGTCCTCCTCGTTGTTACCAAGCTGGACTTGGATTGCTAACTATATGGACTCTCCCCGTGGTCGTATATGGCTTGGTTGGGATCCCCGGGTTGTGGACTTTGCTGTCCTCTCGGCCTCAGACCAATTTATTCATGGACGTCTTCATTTGCTGGCCATGAATGTGCTTTGTTTTATCTCTATAGTCTACGCCGGCCATACTTTTCTTACCGGGAGATTATTATGGTCGGCTCTTGAGAGTCTTAGTATCTCACTTGTGGATTCACCTTGCCTTGTGGCAGGGGATTTTAATGCCATCAAGGACCAGTCCGATAGGGTGGGAAGCTCTAATAAGTGGATCCCAGCATTTGATGAATTCAGCCATTGTATGGCTCGATCTGGGTTGGATGATCTTCGGTATTCTGGCTTCAGATTTACTTGGTCGGCTTTTTCAGGGGCCCTACGCAAACAGAGGAAAATCGATCGAGTTCTCATTAACGACCAATGGAAGGACTCCTTCTCCTTCTCGGAAGCCTTTTTTCTGGCGCCTGGAGTTTCAGATCACTCCCCTATGACGGTTCGTATTGTTACCCAGCCTCGGTCCAAGAAGCCCTTCAAGTTTTTTAATTATTGGTTCTCTCATCCGGTGTTTTGTCCAGCTGTTTCTCAAGTGTGGGACGTCCAAATGCTAGGCCCTCAAATGTTTTGCTTATGTCAGAAACTGCGGATGTTAAAAGGTCGCCTCAAGCAGCTTAACAAGGAATGTTTCTCGAACATTGCTGGCCGTACGGGGGAGGCAAGGCAAGCTCTATTAAATGTCCAGGAAGCTCTTCTCCATGATCCCAATAGCCAGCACCTCGCTGACTTGGTGAAGGTCCGTATGAAGGCTTTCTCAGACCTCCGTTTACAAGAAGAATCCTACTACAAGCAGAAATCCCGTGTGAGATGGGTTAAGGAAGGAGATCGAAACACTAAGTACTTTCACCACTTTGTCAAGAAGAGGCAACTTCAAAATCGAATTCTATCTGTTATAGATGCGGACGGGAATACTTTGAGTGATATGCTGGCGGTGCAGGATCACATTGTGGACTACTTCAAGAATCTATTTGCCTCAGGCTCGCGGTATCATCTCCCTCATATCCAGAAGGTACGCTCTGTTATCTCTAATCCTTTGTCGGCTGATCATATTCAGTTATTATACAAACCGATCTCAGATGTAGAAATTCGTGAAACCATGTTTTCTTAGGCGTCTGGTAAGGCTCCGGGACCCGATGGTTTTAATGTGGATTTTTTTAAAAGGACATGGGAAATAACCGGCCGCTTGGTCACCGAGGCTATCAAGGAGTTCTTCCTCTCTGGGAATCTCCTGAAGGAGATCAATTCCACTATCATTGCTCTGGTTCCTAAGGTCCCGAATGCTACTAAGATGGGGGATTTTAGGCCTATTTCGTGTTGTAATACGGTTTATAAGTGTATTACCAAAATTCTGGCTAATCGCATAGCGGCTGTCCTTCCATATGTGATCAGCCGCCCTCAAAGTGCTTTCGTCAAGGGCCGGCGGAAAAGTGATAATATTCTCTTTGCCCAGGAACTTTTTAGTGGGTTCCACTTCGAGCCTTATTCTCCGAAATGTGCCATTAAAGTTGACTTTCAAAAGGCCTACGACACTGTCAACTGGGAGTTTTTAGAATTGATTCTCCTTGCCTTTGGCTTTCCTCAGTTTTTTGCTGACTTGGTGATGGAGTGTGTTCGATCTCCTAAATTTTCCGTCTCCATCAATGGAGAGCTCCACGGTTTCTTCTCAAGTGGGAGAGGTATTCGCTAAGGTGATCCCATGTCGCCCTACCTCTTCACGTTGGTTATGGAAATTTTCTCTGGTATTCTTGATGGTCAAGTTAGGCTCCCCGGTTTCAAATACTTCTGGAGGTGTAAGTCTACTAGGCTGACTCACCTATTTTTTGCTGATGACGTATTTCTTTTCTCTGAGGCAAACATGGAGTCGGTTACCTTATTAAAAGATGGCTTGAAGAAGTTCTCAGCTTGGTTGGGTCTCAACCCCAACGATCAGAAGAGTGAGATGTATTATTCCGGTAGCTTTTTTACCTTGAAGAACTAGCTGCTGGAGTCCCTCGGTTTTACCGAAGGTAAGCTTCCTTTTCAGTATCTAGGGGTCCCAATTGTTGCTAAAAGGTTGAGCAAAGTTGATTGCAATTGCTTGGTAAATGCTATCCCGGCTAGAGTCCAATCGTGGTCCTAACGGTTCCTTTCCTTTGCTGGTTGTCTTCAGCTTATAACCTCTGTTCTTCGAGCCATTTATAATTACTGGGCGAGTGTTTTTATTCTCCCGAAGTCTATCCTTAACGGCAGAGAGAGGGTGTTTCGCCAATTCCTTTGGAAAGGCCCTAGTTTAGGTGTGGGAGGTGCTAAAGTCCCTTGGTCACATGTTTGCCTTCCTAAGGACGAAGGGGGGTTGGGTATCTGTCGGCTGCTTGACTATAATAGGGCAGCTATGCTTAAGCATATTTGGATCCTTTTCACGGATAAGGAGTCGCTCTGGTGCAAATGGATTCATGCTACTTTCTTGAAAAACAAGAACTTTTGGGTGGCTTCCAAACCGATCTTTTGTTCTTGGGCTTGGAAGAAGATTTTGGACCTCTATCCCTAGTTCCTTCCCCGATCCCGCTGGCGAATTGGTGATGGAATGTCTGTCTCGTTTTGGTTTGATCATTGGCACGCCAATGGCCCTTTGTGCAAGGTTTTCTCGAATAGGGAGATCTATCTTTCTCGTGTTTCTCGGATGGCCAAGGTCCGAGATTTCTGTGATGGCCATTTCCTGGCCAATGCGGTCTTGGATCGCCTACATACGTGGCTCGACTTTCCTCCGGTCCTTACCCCGGCTAGGCGGGATTGTCTCACTTGGCTGTGCTACCCTTCTGGCACTTTCTCGATTGCTTCTACTTGGAATGACATTAGACACAAGGGTAGATTGGTTTTTTGGCATCGTTTCATCTGGGATCGCCACATTATTCCACGCCATTCCTTCCTCTTGTGGCTTATAACCCTCAATCGGTTGCCTACTAAAGTGCTATTATTGAATTACCAGAGGATCGCTGTGACAGTCTGAAAATTCGACCCAATTATCGGGACTTCAGAATGAATAGATATATTCCATTAGTGCGCTCTAATCGATACTCACTCAGGATTAGCTACCCTGGAACGACTAACCGAAGGGGAATGGCTACCTAGGAAATTTTCCTAAATAGCCGCCCGTTGGTTTGAGATTTCGACAGAGTCGTAATTTAATGAATTTGGTCACAAAATGAATTCCGAACTTGGACAATCGAATTTTTATGATGGTTACAATGGAGAATTGGATTTAGTTGCGGGGGCGTTGCCAGTCAGGCAGACCGCCGGTGTACGTCGCGAAGTAAGACTTGAATAGAAAATTACCAAAATGCCCTTGGTCAATGCTCAGTCCTTAGAATTAGATTAGATAGAATTATTTTAGAATGGACACGTTAGTACAGTGTCAATTTCGGTTTGAAATTCGTTCACGCTCAGGACCCGATCGGTGCATTTGGCACGCATCCCGAGGCAATGTCACATCAGTTGTCACATCAATCAATGTCAAATCAATCAATCAAAGTCAACTCACACAATTTCTAAGACAAGTCAATCAAGTGGGTCAATCAAGTACAACCATTATGTCATGAAAACCCCTTTACTAACTCCACTAGCCATTTTTAAATTTTAAACCCATTATAATCTCTCCTCTCTCCTCTCACCCCTCATTCGGCTGACCCCCATCTCCTCCTCCTCCTCTTCATTTGCTCCCGACGCCATCATCTCCTCATCTCTCCCTCTCGGTTCGTCGCCGGGCGCCGCCTCCAACCGCCCCATCGTCGCCTTCCAGCCGCCACCATTACCTCACCTTCACTTGGTAAGCTCCCTTGGCTCCTCATCTCTCCATTTCCGTGGCCATAGAGCCCCTCTTGGACCCCGACCAAGCCTAACTCTCTCTCCCTCTCTCGGCTGGTTTAGCTCGCCGCCATCAGCCGTCCACCGTCCAAGCCGTCGTCGTTCAGCCTTTGTCCGCCACCCATACGACCCATCCTCGCCTTGGTAAGTCTTCCTAGCCCACTTTCGTTTGTTTTTCACGGCTTGGAGACCCATTTAGAGCCCCAACCAGCTCCCATTTGTCTTCGTCGTTCGCTCGTCGTTTTGGCTCCGGCGATGCACCGGCCGTGAAGGCTTGCCGCATATGGTTCCTCGGCCTTCTTGACATGTTAAATCATTGTTTAGGGCCCTTGGAGTCCCTTAGAAATTGCCGGAACAGCCCGCACCGCCGCCTCCTCCCTCGTGGGCCGCGAGCAACCATTCGGCCATATTGGGCCTCCATCGTCGTCGCCACCGTTCCAACCCATTTAGGTAAGCGAAACCACTAATTCCGGTCTAGGAATATAGTATGTTTGATTGGTTTGGTTGTTAGTTATGTGGTATGTGCGAATTGACTAAAAATCACAACGATCGCTTAGAACGGTTAGGCCGTTAGGGTAGTTCGGGATGATTGGGCCGCCTCGTGGGCTTAGCCACCTGATGTGGGTGTGGAAAGGGATGAGAAAGGGCTGTTAGATGGGCTTGGGGCGTGAGAATGAAGGGCTAAGGATGATAGTTGGGCTTGGGGGCTAATTTGGGCCAAAATAAACAAGTTGGGCTTAATGGGCTTGAGTGGTTTCTTGAGGGCATGGGCTTGGACGTGAGTTATAGGGCCTAATGGGCTAGCTTAGGCCATGTTCTAATCAAGCAATTGAGGGCCCAAGTATGGTGTTGGGCCGAAACTTCAATTAGGCCCAAATTAGACTAAAGGGCTTAAATTGGGTCGAATTAGTATTAGACTTGAGCGTGGACCCTAAGGCCCATTGGGATGACTTAGATTAAGCCTAGAGGAGTGCTTAGTAGGCCCAAGTGTGAGCCACAGGTTAAAACGAAATTGGGCTTGAAGTAGACAAGTGGGCCCAAACTGGGCCTAAAGCCCAAATCAAACAAAATGGGGAAATGGGTTGACTTTAGGAACTTAATAGGCTATTTGGGATGAATTAGAATGAAGCCTTATGGGCCCTAATCGTGAAGTGGGCCACGAGCCATGGTTGGGCTCAAGTGTACTAAGTTCTGCTAAATGGGGCAGGTACGGGTGTGAGATCCCATGATGGAAATTGGCTCGAGGGACACGTACGTTCCAGGGGTATGCATTGCATATGTGAATTTGAATATTATGATTCGTGATTGACTTGTTATGTTATGCACATGTGTTGGCCCTCTGTCTGAGAATGCATAATTCGTGCCTGTGGTATGCATGCTGCGCCTGAATGAGCATGAACTTGACGTATACCCATGTGAGGAGCGATAAGGGGAGGCTGGCCTTGTAAGGCGCGAGGCGCTTGGGATGTGGAGCGATAAGCATGCAGACTAAAGGTACTTGGTGGAGGCACGGTGCGCCCAGAGGTGCAAGGCACGAGGTAGCTGGAGAGATAAACGTGTCAACCTGAGGCGTACCACACGTGGGTTGTGACACGGGCCTGAGGCGTATGAGACGCGGGCCGGACCTTTCATGGTTACATGTAATTTGTTCTTGTACATTCTGCGTTAGGTTGTGGACTCGAGATACCTATGTGTTTGTTCATCTGTCCACGCATATGACATGTTTTCCCTACTATTATATAGTTATTGGTAGGTTGGCCCTTGCCCTGTGAACTGAATGTGTGTTGTTTCGAGAGGACCACGTAGGGAGTAGTAGTTGACCTTAGACTACTGGTTAGGGGACCAAACCAACTAGTATGCTTTATCCAACGCTAGGATTAGTGGCGAGCTTATTGAGTCTTTGACTCACTGGCGTTGGTTGCCATCATTTTAGATCCCCAACCCCAGTGATGGACGTACTCCCAGTACTTTTTGGACTTCCAGTGGAGGTAGAGACCGAGGTTACCCACTATGTGGAGGAGGATGGTACGCTTTGGATCAGACACCTGACTACCATATGGGTGGATCAGGGTAGTCCTCTTTTTGTCCCACACAGATACGAGGCTTGGATGGTAGAGAGAGATCATGGCCTCAAGGGACCAGTGCGAGCATTTGGCGTCCCGATACCCGAGGAAGATGATCCTATGCTCTTTCAACCTGCTACCTATGGAGGAGAGATACTCGACCCCGAGCCGCTGGAGCAGCTCCTGTCGCCAGGACAGATGATGATCGATGGCCATGTCGAGGGCGACCCCATGGATACCGAGCCATCCTCTCCCGAGTTCGAGGAAGACCCAAAGGAGCTTCCCTGGCAGTCTGATTGGAGCGAGATCGACGAGGACTAGATGGTAGATTCTAGGTCGAGTGGTTTGACTAAGCATAGATTTTGGCGTTGTATTTTGATGACCTCCTCTTTTGATTGTCTGTACCTGATACTTTGGTCATATATGTATGTATGGTTGGGCTATTATGTTGACTACCTTCTTTATTCCCTTCTACCCCATTATCGTATGCATGGGATTGGAGATTAGCTTCTGCAGGTTTACGTTTGGCAGACGCGTCGTCTGGTCTCGATGGGATTCTTGGGCCGTCGCATATCTTGGACCAGGCGAACGCGAGATAGTGACAGACTGAATGGCGAGATGTCGCGGGCTCGTAGGGCTCGGGGCGTGACAATCGCGGACAGTATTTGCCCCTTTTGCCGTTGCAGACCAGATTCGGTGGACCACTTGTTTTTTGCGTGTCAAACTACAGGCTCCCTTGCTGCTTTTTGGGCTACTAAGTGTGGTCTTTCTTGGCGAAATAGTACCTGGCAGGAGACTCTCCATTGGGCCATCAAGAAATTTGGTGGAAATTATTTCCACCACTGCATCATTCGATTCTCCTTTGCTGCTCTCTGTCACTTGATTTGGTCGGAGCGACACCACATCATATTTAGGAATCAGACTCATGATTCTACCGCGCTCTAGAAGCATCTCTTTGAAGTGATCCAAGACAAGGCTTCAACCTTCCAAGGAGTGGAAGATACCCCCCGGAATAGGTGTATCCTCAACTTCTGGAGCTGCTCCCTATCGGTCTTTTCTTGATCTGTTTTGTTGGGCTTGGCTCTAGTGTTTCCTTTTGTTGTTGCTTTCGGTTTTGTTGTCTTTTCGGGGGTTTGTTCCCCTTGTTAGTTCCCTGCGCAGCCCCTCCCTTCACCCCTGCACCCGCTTCTACAGTTTTGTAGATCCTGGCGGAGGGTTGTTCGATGGGTCCTTTGTGCTTTGGTTTAAGTTGTTCGCGTTTTTGATTAGTCAATCCAATTCTTACCTTTACCAAAAAAAAACTGTAGATTCGGAGACTAATTAGTATTCTAAATATCGCCTATTGTCCCTAAGTAGATAAATCAAAGAAGAAAAGATTTTCTAAGAATGTCCTGCATCTCATCAAATTCAAAACCTGAGCAAGATGCCTCCAAACCCTCTCGGAGCTCTCCAAAATCGCATCATTTGTTTCCAACAGCAGATTCTGGAAAACTATCCTTATTGTATCCCCCCAAAACAAACGAAGGCCAAAACAAGCATCTGGAGCTCTGGGAGATGCTTCTTTTAAAACCAGCATCAAGTAGCCGCTCCTAAAAACGAAGTCCAATAAGTCACCACTAGCAAAAAATTGTCAAGAGGAAGCAACCATGATAACAAGAATCTGCAACTTTTTCTTCAACAAAAATAAACGACGGGAAAACCTAAATTGGCTTAGTGGTTGGAATATTATGGATTTACTCTTGGATTTAATGAATCGGATTGATCTGGAAGATTCCATGGTTTATAAATAAGCTCATTGTTGTCTTTGACCTCCTTTTCTTAATATGTTGGCACACCCTTTGGCGTATCATACTGAAGTTCTATCTACTTATCAGGGAAAAAGAACATGCATGCACAAAGCTGAATAACACAAAACTTATATCAACCAGATTGCAGATCAAAACTTTCCAACCAGACATGTTCATTTATACATAGCTTATTGATTCTTAAGTTGGATTTTTCCAAAGAGATATCAACCCCAATTAAAACACACTGCCCCTAAAAGAAATCCTCGAGCTTGCCAAAGTGCGAATAGCAGAGAGACAGACTGATGTAATAGTATGCCTCATCAATGACCAAAGCCGGGTCAATTTACTTAATTTCAATTTTTGTGGGAGGTATTTTTGAAAATTGAATCGGCCGGGTCAGTCGGGTCGGGTTAGATTCGACCCGACGACCCAGCCATCCCATCTTCTTCCCCAAAAGCATCTCGCGCGAATAGACAGGGGAGGAGGAGGTTCTAACGGATTGGATTTCGTTTTTTGGTATATAATGAGGAGATTCTCTCCTTTTGAAAGGGCCGGGGGGGGGGGGGGGAGCGCGAGAGTGGTGATACAGAGGAGATTCGAGAGAGAGAAAGGGAGGTTAAAAAAAAAGCTCATCGGTGGCCATTACTGAGAGCTTCTACTAGCAGCTACGAAGGACCATCGGAGCAATTGAGGCAACACCAAGCTCCAAGACTCAGTGTGGAAGTTCCTCGAGGTCATAGCGATCATCCTTGACCCTGCCATTCACCGTTTCATTGCCAGAAAAGGTAAGTTCCATGAACGCTTTTAAGCGTGGCCTCTAATGGCGACTCGTCAATCAGTGCATCTTTCTTCAATCTTTTTGCTCGATCTGCTTCCTAGACATCCCCTAAGCTCATCTTCCTCTTTATTTCGCATTGATTCACGGTGAAACCACTCGAGCCGACGATATAAACCTTCAGCCACTGTGAGCTCTATATGGTCTATTCTAGACTTCATCGAGCTCCATGGACGCGCAGGTAAGTTCCCTCAGTTCCCCTGGATGCCTCTTGATGCTTTGGATTGTGATTCAAGTGTTGAAATCTGCATGTTGAACCTCGTCTGCAACTTGAATTTCTGTGGATATAGTTCAGACCGATTTAGGTTAGATTTTCGGTCAAAAATGGGACATGCTGCTTGATTCCTTGTTTAGGAGTGGTTTAGAATGAAAATAGAGAGTTTTTTTTTACGAGATTTGATGCCGAAATGGCCCTTCGGTGAGGTGCCGGCGATATCTTCTCCGACGGAGAGTTGACGCTGACGTGGTGCTGATGTGGCTAGCCACGTCGGACGCCACGTCGGACGCCACGTCAGCATGATGGTTATAACTGATAAACAGAATAACAACCTAGATCTGACGGTTAGAATTAATCCACATGTCAAGATCCTGGATTTTCTAGGGATTAAAAAGTATATTTATTTTTTTTAATCATTTTAGAAATAATAAAAACGGACGGTCAGGATTTAGTCAGGAAGTTTGATCTTGGCCGACTGGATTAGTGGCACGTGGCACTCCCTTAGACTATAGGATTAGGAATAAGCGGGAAAATGAAAAAAAGAAATTAAAAAATATGAAAAAAATCTGAAAATTCAAAATAAAACCCTAAAACTACATCGTTTTGTGTCGAGTCTGGGTAGTGGGCCGGGTCAGTTCAACCCGGTCCGTATAATAGACAATAATTAAAAAAATTCAGAAAATCTAAAAAAATAAAAAATTTAAAAAAATAGAAAAGCAAAAAAATAAAAATCAATGCGGTGCCATTTTAGGTCTAAGTCAAACCCTAGTGAGTTTCGGGTTGGGTTCTCGGGTCATGGGCTGGGTTAACCTGACCCGATCCGAAGAATTTTTTAAAATAATAATAATACTAAATAAAAATTAATAAAAAAAAATAAAAATTAGAAAAATAGGAAAAATAGGAAAATATAAAAAATTTATAAAAATCCTAGGAAAATAAGGAAAATTCGGAAATTGTAGGAAAATAAAAAATATAGTAAAAAATAGGAAAAATAAAAAAAAATCACAAAATGTCATAAAAAAATTCTAAAAAAATAAAAAAAATCTTTAGAAAATGTAGAAAATGTCTAAAAAATAGGGGAAATTCTAGAAAAATTAAAATAAATTCTGAAAATGTCCCCAAATAGGAAAAATTCTTAGAAAGCCTTAAAAAAATTCTAAAAAAATTCCAAAAAAAATTCTAAAAAATTCTAAAAAATTCTCAAAAATTGTGAAAATTAGGAAAAAACCACATTCAACTGGTTTGACCTATTTTCACATTTTTTTTATTTCCCAACCCCTAGAAATGATAATTTCGACCTTTTGGTCAATTTGACCTAAACTCTTCCAAATCACCCCTGAACCTAATTAGTACATTCTCTAGCCTTCTGGGACTCTCCTTGGCTTGTTTTGAATTGATTTGATGTAACTTCTTCATATATGGATTCCTTGATCTGTGCACTTATTTTGTTGATTGTGATTGATAGGATAGAAAAATTCCGTCCGCATGATCCCTTTAGATCTCTTAGGACTTACCGCACCCAATCCGCCTGCATGAATTCCTTAGGATATAAAATCACTCAACTAGGTACCGAAAGGGCGTCAATAACAATATCGGCATAACTAAGTCTCCGAACTCAAAAATCTTTAGTTTTTGTAGAATCGAGCGATTCCTCCCAATTGCTCGATAGGGTTTCTAATCATACCCTCCAAAAATGGTTGGTGGCGACTCCAAATTGCACATACACCGATGCACATGTCACCGACCACACTAAGGTCGAACTCGATAAACCCGTCGCGATTTGGTATGGGCCTAGAAGGGCTCGGGCGAAGCCCCGATCTTAAAAAATGAGCCTAGCAATCCATTCACTCCTCCCTCTCTGAGGTTGGGTTGCGACAGCTGGCGACTCTACTGGGGACTTGGTTCTATCCCATTAGAGGACTTGAGCCGATTAAAAAGTTGAGTGTTTTCTAACATATTTTTCTGCAGACGCTCTTGAAGGTGAGATAAATCCACTAATCAAATGTGTTAAATATTTTTACAAATGTGAGTTATAAGGGGTGGAGTGATTGCTGACGTGTTTTGTGCAGGATTGGAGTTTTGGGTTGATTATTTATTTCTTACAATTTAGAAGCGCTGTTTTGATATCAACTATTGTGCATGCCTTGCATATTCTAAGGATCATAACACCTGCACACACAAGCGTCTAAACCCAAGCCGCGAAACACCTTTCTTAGGTCACCATAGATATGGATTGATATGCAAAGCTTTAGCATTTGATTACGCCTGGGTTGATCATATTTGATCCTGCTCGCTGTCTAAATTGATGATTCTTCCCACTGGATGTTTGATTGCGCTTGTGGGTAAAGTCGTCGATTCAGATAGTGGTAGCCATTTAGGTCCATACCTTGTCCCTTCTTTTTATTTTCTAGAGTTAATTCCTCACCTGTCTCATGCGCATGTGAATTGGACGGTTGGTATACCTAAAACCAAAAATCAAAACACAAAAAGAAAAAGGATTTCGTTGGTAAGGCTTTCTCACCTTTAATTTGTAATTCATTTCCATACGCTTTAAAGTCTATATACCATGCATATCGTGCATCTTCTCACAAAAAATCATCATCTGAGTGATTGGTTTGAAAGCCATTTTTAATATAGAAGGATGGTTTTCCCAAGTCATGTTATAGTTTTTGAGACGACCACAAAGGGGCAAAGGAGTATTCCACGCCACGACACCAACATGGAGTCATTTGAAGCATGTCGATTCAACCGTAGGAGAGAGTTTCGAGATGGATGGATACATATGCTAGTTTGAAGAAACTTGATTTCAACCATATGACTTATGATCTGATTTGAGGCATCCTTAGTGTTTATCACACCAATTTATCGTAGATTTCATTTCTGAACTTTGCACTCCGGATTTCCTCATGTGGGAATCATTTCTATCTCATCCCATTAGATTTGATGTACTAAGGATCTTTTGAGGTGTATCTACAATATTCTGACTACACTAGAGATTCTAGTAGATGGTGTCGTGACCCGAAAAAATTTCGATATGTGGAAAATTCCCGGGTTAATGGATTATCAGGTTAATTAGATTAACTAACCTAATACGGACCCTCCCAAGCCCTACCGAATCGCAACTTTGATTTTTGTTCAAATGATTTTTGAATTTGGAGTCGCCACTAATCATTTTTTGATAGGTCGATTACAAACCTAAGTAAATTAGCGAGAGAACTAAATTACTTTTACGAATCAGAGATTATGAGTTCAGGGACTTGGTTACACTAGTTAATTAAAACTAATGCCCTTTCGGTACCATTTTATTTCATGAAAAATCATTTGAGAAGGCAAGATTTGGGTCAAACTATTCAGAAGGGCAAAATGGTCATTTTTCAAGGCTCGAGAAGTGAAAGTAGGTTAAGTCAGTTGAATGTGGCCATTTCCTATTTTCTATCATTTTTGAGAATTTTTCGAAATTTTTCCTAAACAATTTGCCCATGAGAGGTAAAATCGTCATTTGAAAAGATTAGAAGGGAAAAAACTGCCAAAAATAGGATTAGTCGGTTAAAATCATCCGTTTTCTAATTTTTGAGATTTTTAAAATTTTTTGGAACTCTTTTTAAAAAAATTTTCCTAATTTTTTAGAATTTTCTGAGAATTTTCCATTTTTCAAGTACTTAAAAAAAAAAAAGGGGCCACAAGATAAAATGAGCCAAAATGCTAGGGCCCAACCTTCATGCCTATTATTTCATTTTCCTTCAAATCCAAGCCCATCCCCAAGAGTAGTCCAAACGTGTAAGTGGCTAATCACATTTTCATCTTTTCTTTCTTTTTGTTGTTTTCTTTTCTTTTTATTGCTTTCTATTCCTTTTTCTTTTTTTTTTGTTTTTTTTTTGTGGGCAATATTCGATCATAAGGAATTAAGAGCCAAAGAAATTTGAACGAGATGTATGGACGGTTGAAGGACAAGAAGTTAATTGTACTCACAGAGAATCATCACAAGCTGAGTTCCCGTCCGACGACCCAACAGCTCCAACAGTGACGCTGGCGCCTTGATTACCTTGGCTGATCCACCGTTCTCGACAAAGGCCAACTCCTCCGATAGTCCCAGACGAAACAGCCTAGCGACCACGTCCCTCGCGTACACCGTTCCAGATATACCAGTGACGCCCTTGCTGTTTTAGTGGAGGCTACGACATCTTACTTTGTTGGACGCTGCCTTGATCCGCACCGTCGCACTTACTGCTCCTCCGCCATGCTCACCAAGAACACCCCGGCATTGTTCGTATATCCCGGTCAAACATTGCACAGATCCTTCGGTGAAAATATCAATTCAAATGGTGGGCAGTCCAAGATTAGAAAAAAGAAGAAGAAGGGGGTTTGTGGTCAAGGTTCCTCGGCATAGAACATTGTTCTCTTAGGGGATAAGAAGAAGACAAATCCGTGGTTAAGTATAGCACTTGCCCACTAAAGTTGTCGTCTTATTCAAGAGAACCAAGTTCTGCGCATCTACTGTGAGACCTCATTGGTCAAATCCCCTGAGCAATAACAACCAATCCAGTCGTGCGTCACCATTGTTGACGAATCACAAGCCCAAACGCCGTGCGTATCCCTGGTTCGCGAGGCCAAACGGGAATCGGCCGTTGGTGAGCTCGAGCAAAACCTCCATGGCACAAGCTGTCGCCTTCGCAGATCCGTTCACATCTTCACCTTCTTGACGTTGCCAGAGTTGAAGATGAGGTTGAGGAAGCTCGTGATCCGGCCTCCTAGCGGGATGGGCTGCTAAACCTTCTTTAGCTTACCATAGATCTTGAGGGTCCTGAGTTTAGTCTTCAAGAACCCGCCAGCATTGTCATCGCCGCTCTTACGGTCCTCGATGGTCCTCCGTTTTGCTCTATGAATGGACTCCGCTTCGGAGGACAAGAACGTCGAGAACGTCGTCGCGGAGCTCGAGTCGGAGGAGTTACGGGAGCTCTGTTTCTCCATCCACTCCTCGATTATGATGACCCTCTGGAGGTTCGAGAGCTCTCTAAAGCTACTCTAGAGTTTTGGATGATGATGAAAAGATCCACAGTATAAAGCAAGTGTCCAACACTGTAGCTAGCAAAACTAGAAACGACTTCGTCTTTCCAGAAAAATCATTGATATTCCCAAGATGTTCAACGAGTTCATACGACTCGGATGCAGCTAGATATGTTCCACCAAAAGAAGCCCTCTTGAGGTTATGCCCCCAAGGGTAGGTCTCACCACTCCATAACCTATTGACACTACCAGTAAGGGAGGTCGAGAGAGTGTTTTCTTAATAGCAGTAAAAGGGACGGCCATATCGTGATGTTCATTGTTCTTTTTCCAGTAGAGTTTCAGTTGGAATATTTGAAGTACCAAAGAGCCGATTCACACATCCCAAGAGCAATAACTGATGAAGGACTTCCCCTTGGGGCTCGTCGTGATGTTAGGAGCCATTGGAGGCGGGATCGCGGACCGCGGAATGTGGTGGCCTTTGTTGCCGCCATGGAAGAAGAAGGCGTTGAAGCGCGAGGTGAAGGCTTCGTTGTAGTAATTGTGGACCGAAGCGTCTATGGTGGTGATCATCGAATCGCACAACAAGCTGACTAGAGCTACATAGAAGAACCCTCCCGCGCTTCATTCTCCCCTTCACCATAATTTGTGAGTGGCCTTCTTCCCCCAGAACTGAGAGCTGCTTCATCTCAAGTCCCTGTTAATTGGTGCTGCTGAATGAAGAGTTTTTCCAAGAAGAGCTTCTGGTACTTGTCCTGCGCCTCATCCCTTTCTCTGATGGTCTTGTCAAGTAGTTCTCTGAGCTGATTCAGCTGGTCATCTCCTTCCCTCAGCTCCTCAGCCTGATCATCAGCCCCCTCTACAGCAACAAGGA
Organism: Psidium friedrichsthalianum; assembly: GCA_019149425.1. NCBI lineage: Eukaryota > Viridiplantae > Streptophyta > Magnoliopsida > Myrtales > Myrtaceae > Psidium > Psidium friedrichsthalianum. Next base: position 3,600 of record JAGVVM010004944.1, on the reverse strand, counting down.
GATCTTCATCCGTGAGCTCATTAGAGACGCTTTCGATGCTTTAGACAAAATCTAATTCGAGAGCTTAACAGACAAGAGCAAACTTGATGCTCGACCGGAGCTCTTCATCCGCACTCTCCCTTTGCCAGATCTGGAACTGAGGAATTCATCGAAACACTAGCAGCTGGTGCCGATGTGAGCATGATTGATCCCTCTCGTTTTTGTTTTTGTTTTTGTTTTTGTTAGCTCTCCACCGTCATGCCTCTCTGTGGATAAATTCCTCTCTAGCCTACTTTGCCCAGTGGAGGCTTTCCTTCGTAGGAGATCGCTCCCTTCCTTTTTTCATATGCCGACCTCCTTTCTTTGTCTCTCTATTTTTTTCCCCCTGAAGCTCCTCCGTCTCTCCCTGTTTTTCTCCCTCTCTCTGAAATTTTTTTAGCTGTCGATTTGTCCCCCACTCATGGAACCCCCATCATTGAAAGTCCACTCATTCTCTCTTTTTGTGAGTGGAGTCTTGTAGTGGAGACATTTGCTCCTTTTGGTGAAAAAAACTGTTCTCTTTCAGCCACCTCTTCTCTTTTTTGGGGAAGTCATTTTTTGTTCAAATCCGTCCAGCTGGTATCATGAAGAGGAAAGCGAAACGAATAATCACAGATAGACGATGCCTCCTGATCTTTTTCTTTCTCATTCCCAAAGAGCTGTCCCCTCCTTTAGACTTTTTCTCCAAATTAAATCCCTCTCTAGTGGGCTTTCTTCTTCTCTTGGATCTACCCAGTAGGCCATCCGACAGATAGCTGAGGAACGTCTTATTGGAGCTTTCGCCGATCGAGATTCGCGAGGAGGATGGAGAAGACAATGAGGTCGGTGATGAAGTGAAGGGCAAACAATCCATGCTGAAGCTTTTCGTGATGGCAAGAGGAGAAGAAGAGGCTGGGGAGATATCAAGCTGGACACCAAAGAGCCTGAGCCCAACGCTATCATAACCAGCAGCTGCTGATGATGAATAATTGATTGTGCAGGTCCTAGAATTGTGTCCTATGTTGCTACAATGCGAACACTTCCAGGTGATTGATGGTTACCAAATGCAACAAGAAAAACATTTCCAAGGACTATGAATGCTGTCGCAACCAAAACCTTAACAGTAACTATTTTGTTCAACACAAAGTATACGAAAGTGATGTTGGAGACGAACTGAACTGACCCCAAAGTAGCAAGAAGTGACTGGGCAGCATATCCAAAGGAAATAAAATTTAGGCAATTCCCTACGAAGAAAAAAATATGCCAACCCTCCAAGTGTGGAAGCATATAATAGGTTTTAAAGGAAGTTTGCCATTTGCACCATCCATATCTTGAACGGACTATTAGAGGACAATGTCACAACTTCTAAAAGTAAAAAATGAAAATAAATTGACTCAAATTGAATTATTTTAGACCCGATTCGAGATTATGCTTGTGAAGGAACACATGACCCCGAATTGGATTTTTCAAATTTGTGATAGCCAACGTGAAAAAGGATTTAAAAGAAAAATATTGACTATTTTTATGTATTTTTGTGGTCTCAAATGTTATTTTCCTGAATTTCAAATATTTTTTATTTTTTGAAAAATATTAAAAAATCTGAAAAATATAAAAAATCACTTTTTGTTCAAAATTGGTTCCTTAGACTTAGCCAAGGCCTCCAAAGTTGATTTTTCAATTTTCTCATTTTTTTCTTGATTTTCTATGAATTTTTTTTAAATAAAATGCAGGAAAATACTGAAAATATAAAAATTATTTTTGATCAAAATTGGTTTCCTAGGCTTGGCCAAGGTTCCCAAAGTTGATTTTTTTTAATTTTTATGAATTTTTGTGGATTTTATATTAATTTTAAAGAGAAAATGTGATTAAAAATTCAGGTGTCAACAAATGAGTGTGATAGTGGCTTTCATTCCAATCACTTGAACGATTCTAATCAATTGCATAATTTCCTTTGAGAGAAATCTGGTTTTAAAACTCTATATTAGACCTCCTTTGATCAAATAAGAGTGCTTAACCCTTATTTCACCAAAAGAAAATATGAAAATGAATGGCTCATACATATATCATCTCATTTCGCATAATTAACTTTCCTATGTAATCCATGATAACTAGTCAAAGTTGTTCATGTTTTCTAAATTCAAGAAAATATTAGATAATCGAATTGTCCCTGTTTCAAGTAAACGGCTTTAATTTGGATATCCTATAGTTTATCGAATTTAGGACACATTGAAATTGCACTTCGCATTTTTTAACCATTCCATTCGCTTTCCTTGAAATTGATGAAAAGTAGTTATCATGGATTACATTCCTTTCAATGGTATGCTTTCTTATGAAAAATATTGATAAGAGTTTTCCACGCAAGACTAAAACTCACGTAAAGATCCTTATCTTCATTAATCACAAGAAGGTATAAAATTGAAAGGATTTATGTTTTTTTTTTTCTATTTTTCTCTTATGATACATCTATTTCATTTAAAAACCAGATAATAAAAATGGTAGAGGAGAATCTCACAATTCATTCGAGGGTAAACATGGAGGATAATGACTTCGATGCACGACTTACTAAGCTGGAGAATCAAGTGGCCTGGATTTTTGCCATACTTTCAAAACTTTCAACATAAGATAAAGCTCTCGCTCCATTATTTGCTATGGAAAGCCCTACGGTCACACCTACTGGATCACTAGTTGTCAATACCAAAGAGGATGAAGTGACAGAAGAAATCCTTTTAGTCTCACGCTCCATCTTGATGAAAAATCTAGTTGCTTAATGGAAGGAGGAAATCATGCAAATTTAACCAAGGCCAAAATTCGTCTAGATGTTCCCCAAAAGGACAACACATTATCTCCTTGCCTCGTAGGGAAAGCTCTTGATATTTTTCAAAGGCAAAATTTACTAAGAAGTACGATGGTATTGGATGTCCGAAAACTCATATCAATCACTTTTTGAAAGAGATTACTGATTATGTTGACGATGATTCACTTTTGATCCAGATTTTCGATATACTTTAATTGGTCCTGCGCTATCATGATTTATAGCGCTTGATTTAGGGGATCGAAGAAGGGGAAAATCTTACTGACCAATTTCTACAACAATATAGATACAATATGAAGACTATCCCAACAAGAATGGATTTAAAACATGTGGAAATAAGGAGGAATGAATATTTTAGATCATTCGCACGAAGATGGAGAGTGAAAGCTGCTCAAGTTCAACCCCCATTGGATGAGCATGAATTGATAGGATACTTTCTGACAGCCCTCCCGTACAAATTCTTTGATCGATTGCATATACCTGGTTGTCAATTATTTTCGCATTTGGTAGACGTTGGTGAAAGGGTGGAATGGGCCATGCAAAATGACAAGTCCAGAAATAGGAAAAATTATGGGGAATACTCTCAAGTCAACAAAGGACCATCTAATGAAGCAAAGGCCGCGTATCAAGGAATGTCAGCTATGAATCAAACTCTCAAAAATAAGTCAGGATACCAATTATATGTTTCCACTTCTCATCAGGGGCAATATGGGTTTAAGGTGGAGAAATCTTAAAAATCTAACCAGGTGAGCAATTCACTCCACTCTCATATCCTTATTCAAAACTGCTTT
>JAGVVM010004943.1:0-25107 GCA_019149425.1 Psidium friedrichsthalianum | reverse complement strand
GCCCTGTTTTTCTCTTGCAAGTTTGATGGCATTACGCAAATGTGACAGAGATCTAAATTGTTTTCAAGGCTAAAGTACGATGCATTACGAAAATGTGACAGAGATCTAAAGTTTCGCTTTTTAAAACCGAAAGAAACTACACTATACTGGCATTTTCATGCATCTTGAATGAGTCACGCATCGCTTGTACCTCAGTGCAGAGGATATGGCAGAGTAAAGAGGTGCGTGAAGCTGTCCTCAAAACAAGGCCAGCTATCTTTTCTCGCGGAGATGACGGTTGAAGAACGTTATCAAGTCCGGTCTTAGCCCAAAGAGGATTCCGCTTTGTCTCGTTCTTGCTGTTCATCTTGAAAACAAACAGCTCCAAAAGTATGCTTGGATTCAACATGCCGTGTGCTCCATCAAGTGAAGGAGACAAAAATAGAAAATTGGAGAGGCAGAAGAGGCTCATCTCCAGATATAACTCGTTAGCGTGCTCCTCCCACCGGGTAAGATGCGGAAGTTAGATGGATATAAATAGGTAGCCCAGGAAACATTATTCTATCAAATTTGAGTCACTCATGCGCTTAAATGGATTAACCACAGCCAACTGCCTCGCCAAGTTTATATCCGGAAATATATCATCTGCTTCCATCCTCTCCCGAAGACCATAAGCTGGAGCTTTTGCATTTATATAAGCCATAATTAGCAATCTAAAGAGCCGTGCTCGACCAGCATAACCAGCCTGCCTTATTTGGAGAAAGAACTTCTCAGACTTGTGGACGTCGCCCCTTTTTGCATACTCCTCCATGATGGCCATCATAGATGAGTACATTGGCTTCCGCGGTTCTTCATAACTGCCTTCTGCAAAAAGGAGTCGGCCTTTTCAACTTCGCCCGCTTCTACGTAGAGCCTCACAAGAGCATCCAAATCAATGGCCCAATATCACACCCACCATCTGACATGCGTCTAACCAGATCCTTTGCTTTATTCGGCATCTTATTGTCCACATACATCTTTAGGAGCACTAAGTAAGTATTCTGGCCGATCCTATATCCTGTTTCCATCATTAAATTGAGAATTGCTTCTGCTTCTTTCATATCGTTTAACTTGCCCCAAGCTTCCATTGCGGCACCAGACTCTAATAGCGTTGGCTTTGGCATGCAAATTGCCCAAACTCTCCTCACTTCATCCACTTTTCCAAGCCCTGCGTAAATAGGAAGCACATATTTGCAAGCAGGCCTGTGTCTTTTCAAATCTCCACCTTCCATCTCCTTCACAATAGCCTCCGCTTTCTCCTTCATTCCACCTGATATATAATGCCGAGCCAAGCTAGCTCCTGTTTTGAGGTCAATTTCCATGCCTTCAGCCTTCATCATCTCAACAATTTGATCGATGCCTTTCAGATCATTTGCTAGGCCTTTGACATTTATTAAGATCCTGTAGGTGAAGGGAGAGGGCTTAACATTTTCCTTTTCCATCAACAACAATACATCAGTGATCTTCTTCTTGTCATGCCTTCTGTAAAGCAGGAGCAACTGATCGCAAGCAAATGACGTCAGAGCAAATTTTCGATCCCTCATTTTATTGAAAATTTCCTCTGCTTTTCTGATGTTGTCCTCCACGACACAGTTTGCCAACAATGTCCTGTGGACTATTTCTTCCCTGAAGGATTCTGGAATTTTCTCAACGTAGTTCTCTGCCTCCTCTAATCCATGCACCTTGGCAATTAAATCAACTTGAGATGCATAATCTCTCTCAGACCAAGGGAAATGGTTCTTGAACCACTCTGAAAGCTGCAAACCGACATTGTGTTAACAGGCATCTAATGAGCAGCAAATTCAAAATATGCCAGCCAAGAGATTCGGGAATACGGAGGAGGGGGGCACTAATGACTTAGAAAACTGTATGCCGAACTACAATGTGGAAATAAACCTAAATTAAAAAAAACAAATAACCCTTAGAAGAAAAGCAGAGCAAATCAAACCACCTGCAAGGCCCTCCCATACATTCGACAGGAACGAAGTTTACTCATGGTCGATGATATATCATCCCTGCCCAAATCTTTCCCTTCTTCTAACCACTTATCAAGGACAGTCTGCAAGGAATGACTTGAAGTGCCAATGATGGCCTGGAAGAGTGCTGAAGAAGATATTCTCAATGCTGTTCTCTTGGTAGTACGAGTCTCTCTTTCCAGCTTTTCCAAACTACTTCCAAAAGACTCTTCATCATTATAATCAGAAACCTCCAGCTCTGAAATTAACTCATCATCGTCTTCTTTGCTCTCCGAAATGGGCTCGGTACTAATTGATGCTCCAAGTTCAGCTTTATAGTCATCTTCCTCCATACAGGTTCTTCCACAAGCATTTGAAGAAAAACTGAAAACCCCCACACACGGTCGTGAAAAAATATTGCCTGCTTGGTAGAAACTCTCTATCATGGTGAGCCTCATAATGCCTGTGACATCATGCACGTGGCTTTCTGATTTAAGAGAACCGGATCGCGCTAGTGCCACCCCAAAACCGCAGTGTCTGCATAAGCGAGAAGCAAATTACACTCATTCCAGCATGCATAGACACAAAAATTCTCCAGACAAAAACTTCCGAATAGGAGCAAGTTTAAAAGAATAAAACAAATAAAAAAAATCCTGAGAGGCTAGGCATAGCTGTCTGGGACAAGTTGTGCCATTGGCTGCTGCATCTTAGTGTCCTTAAATCCCTTGAACACGACATACGTAACATTTGAAAAACGTTTCGGACCACGGTTCTAACAATAACTTCATTGTCCAAGCACGAAAAGACGGCACTGAAACAAGTAGGACGACCATGTGACTCGACTTAAAACGCCTTCCTATCGTCCATTTCCATAGTTATGGTCCATTTTCCGCAAGCACGCCTAATTTACACCTCGAAAGACGTCACCCCAGATGATATTTCCACTCGTTGATCCTGAGCAACCAGCATCCTAACGACACGCAAGGAAAAGGGCTCTCTTTGATTGCTCAGACAATCCAGAAAAAACAAAGAAAATCGTCGTCTCGGCAGCTCACGAGTAGAAAGAAGTTAACCTCAACCCCAACCAAACCAAATTGCAGCAAGCTCATTCAGTCCGTAGCTTTAGCAAAGGACCCCTTACATCGGATGAAACTATAAACAAACAGAAATGGATCAAGAAGAACACAACAGAGAAGCAATGAGATATGAGAAAGGTGGTTACTTGAGAGGACCGGAGGCTCGGCGAAGCGCCCACATGGTGACCTCGAAGCTCTCTCGCTGGTCGTCAACTAGGTCATGTCCCACAGAATCGAAGGAGGGTTTCTTGAACCAAGCAATGAGGAACTGAACCGATCAAACATGGAGGAGTATCTTTGCTAGCATTTGGCGATTAGCAATGCATTCCACAGCAAGGTCTTATTAAACCCTAACCCCTCTTCGTTTTCGCTCCACATTGGGTTTTTTTTTCCAGTTGCAATACTAATGAGGAGAGTGTATATGCAATTCAATGTTATTTCCCTGGTAAAAAGAGAATTTCAATGTTTATCTAGCTCATTTCCAATGATCAGAATAATTTTTCATTAAAACAATATCTCCACTATACAAAGTAAACTTTTAAATTCAGTGTCCATCCCCGAGGCCATGATAATTAAATTAAAGAGGAATAATAGTTACACTTTCATGATAAATTTTAAAATTTATAATTAATTTGTTCTTTTTACTAAATGAGATCAGAATTATCCCTAGACAGTGGAGAAAATGCCCCTGTTTTGGCGGCTTATTTTTAGAGTCAACCATTTTTGCATTCTTTCCACAATATCCGGTTCAAGTCATCTTTTTATTAAAAACCACCCACATTGTACTAGTGGGGGAAAAAAAAAACACAAACATGTATCGCGAGATTGAAATCTAATATCAATAGATTGAACATAAGAGAATTTTGAATTACATGCTGATGTAAAGTTTATAAATATTAAATTGAAATGACATTCTCATATTCATTAGATGACTTTTTGAAAATGATAAGATGACCTCTCATCGCACCAAAATTAAATTTTCGTAATCCCTAAATTGAGAAGATCTAAATATCTCTAGTTAAAACCATACCCGTCGTCTCATGACATGCATTGCATCTTTAACCATATATAATTACCCGTACTTATCATGAAATAATAATAAATAACGTGGTATATTGGTTGAATTAAGGGTAGTGGGTCTCTGCTATATACGGAGAATTTATGAAGTGAGCGTGTACTATATGTTCATGTCAATGTGGACCGTCAAATCTGGTGGAATCCTTGCAAAGTCAGCCATTTTAAATTGGACCAAGAAAAACCATTTAAAATATTTTGACCTAAAAAAAACAATTTAAATACGCATTTTCCAGCACATGTGGGCAGAAGCGGTTTGGGCCCAGCCCATCGGTGATATTGATATGACAGTTTTTTGCTGACTCGGATACAGAAACAAGGATCCAACTTCTACTATTTCATGGGCCAAACAACAAGCCCGAGGCGGCGAGTCTCCACGCTGGAGATCTCCGTGTGGTACTCGCCGTCGGAGACCTTCCTAGGCAGCATTTGCCTCGACCTCTCCGAGGTATTATTGATCGCGATCCGCCGCACAGTTCGTTGGCTTTGCTATGATACCGCCTCGAGGGCGACGACGAGGCGGAGAAGAGTCGCGTCTCTGGCGACTTCTGGTTCTCCGTCTGGATTGGCACCCAAGTTGACAACTCGTTTTCTGAGGTGTAGAGCTCGGACGCGATGCACGTGGCTCTCACACACACCCTAGGGTCTACCGGTTTCCTAAAGCTGCGGTACATGTGGGTGGCGGTGATCGAAGCTCAGGACCTCCACCTCGCATTGAATTGAATCTGCCGCCACTGTCGCGCAGGGTCAAGGCGCAGTTGTAGTTCCAAACGTGCCAACGTGGCGTGGCAAAGGTCAAGGCGTAGAATTTCTTTACAGGTTCATCTAATTGTTCGTTGCCATTAATGATACCGCCATGACGGGGAGTTAACGCCCTCTTTTTTTCGAGGTGGTACTTCAGCCTGGATTGTTTTCTGGTTTCTTACGTGAATATGGTGAACGAGGGTGTCTGCAATTGAATTGGAGCTTCAAGCCGTGGTGTTTCCTTCTGTTTTTCGACGAGCTATTTCACCTCGACTCTCTCTCCCAGACCTGCTCTCTGCATGCCAGGTTGGGAAGAAGATAATTGCCCAAGAGAGGGGGGAAGAAAACAAAAGAAAGTGGGACCGCAAGGGAAAAAAAAAAAAACAACCAATGAGATGGAGCGCAATAGCTTTTAGACGCTATAAGGTGGGACCCATGAAGGATAAAGTGATCAGAACCTTGTCATGAGTAAGGGTAATCGGTTTAGATGGATGGTTGAAACCCTAAAACGAAAAATCACCCCCAAAAAATTAATTTCGCAAAATACGAACCGTAAACCATCCACTCGTTCTATCAATCCAATCGAGAATCGAATCACTAGTTCGGTCTAGTTCCTGATTGGATCTATAGAACCGATCCGCACAAACATCAATTAAAAAATGTTCCAATGAAGATCATACGAAAGAGGGTAAGAGGTTCCATCATTGCAATGCCAAGAAAGAAACAGAAGTGTTTGCGAGTAATTGTAGGTATCAACCTGAACTTTCATCATACTAATTGAAGATCGATGAAACTAAGGTAATATCTTGGAATAGAGATCCTCGCATTAAAAATGCAATCCAAAAATCAGAATTATTCATTTTAACAAATGACTAATAAGGAAAATAATTTCATAGACAAGACAAATGTCACTCAGACCACCTCAATAAGGGACTCCCCTCTCGTTTTGCAGAGAATGAAGATCATAGTCTAAAGAGGGTCTAGGTGAGGTTAGCTGGGCCTAGGTCAATTAACGTGATTGAAAATTTGAGGGTTTTAGCTTTAATTAAAGAAACATATATGTCTATTATATCAATGGGTCTGGTTCGATTGAATGGTTAGATGGTTTTCACCTGAAATTATGAACCGAATTGGTACCCGCCAGTTCCAGAAATTTGGAACTGGGAGCTGAACCGGCATCTGCCAGTTACCATCCAAAATCATTTAGTTGGGTACAGTCTGGTTCGGCTTGAGTGGATCCCAATTTTTTTTGCTCACCCCTAGTGATAAGGAGTGTTTTAGCCAAGAGAGGGAATAAAAAAAGCGTGCCCTTTATTGAAACTCTTTTAATTGCATAAACATCTCTCATACATCAAATTAATGTCACTATTTAAAATTGTTCAAGAGATATTCAAAGACTTAAAGTTCCGGTGATCAGTTACATAACTTATATGAATTCACATAGGATAACTTATTCAAAAAATGCTAATACAACAAATAAGGATTGAATTTATTATTTTACTGATGAGGTAAATATCTAAATCTAAGCAGATAATTATTGTGTAGTAATAACAACATATACAACGTACCAAGTAATTGTCGTTTCTGTTAAATGAATGAATTATGGACGTGGAATCGTTTTTTTTTTTTAACAATAAACTTTAAGAACGGAAGTAATTAAATTTACTTTTGAAATCACAAATCAAGGAAAGAGTGAGAATTGGCTTATCAATACTGACTAAATATACAAGAATTAATATAAAAGGTGGAGTTTTTGATTACCCAACAACTTCATCTAATTATAGAAATAAAAGAAAATTGTTCTAAATTTCAATTTGGGAAAGAAATGTGGGGAAAGAAAAATAGAAAGAAGAATGCTCTTTCAATTTGTTTTGTCCCTTCCAAACTTATACAATTCAATAATTGCATGATTTTTTTAATAGCAAATCCTTTTTTCAGACAGATATCATTTTCTAGTCCCTGAACGTATGTTACAATGTTCCGTTAGGTGATGTCTTTCAATATCAAGGACCACTGGAATAAACAGATGTCGGGTGGTGCTGCATATATACATTTCATCGTTGTCACTTTAGAGGCCATGCCACTGATATCGACGACATCAACAAGTTGCTCATTCCATAACAAAGTCTAAATCAAACTTGCTAATGATGTTCCAGCAAATGTGCTTATACAAAGACAGCCCGCGATCCGTACGAATACATCCATCTATTTTCTTCAAAATTTTCTTTTGCATGATACGACTACATAGATTGTTCACGTCAAAAATTACTAGCAATAGGCACGAGTCGAATGCCGTCGCATCGTGCGGTTAGTTCTCTTTGTATTTCTAAGGTGCTTATGTGATCGTAAGTTGGTAATTTCACATGCATTTCTCCATCTATCCACTTTAAAAGTCTTTAAGTTGCATTCTTTTCAAAACCCTTTGGCTTGTCACATCTTTCAGATCAGTAAAGTTGGGGGGGTGGTTGACTAACCGAGCTCAGACCAATACTGAACCACGACCATGGACCGCGGTCGGTCCAAGGCGTAACAAGAGAGTCCCCGGTCCCCATCTGATACTGAGAACCAGGCGGGTCAATTAATACATTAGTCTCCCTATAGTACAGGCAATGCAAGCCAAGCAAGAGGCCCCATGACAGCCCCATGACAATCATCGAACCCTAATTTGTCTAAGCTATAAAAAAAAAATTAATGGGATCAATGTTGCACGAGAACTAACGTGTGCTCCGTCCCTTCTTTAGGAGGGTAATTACTCGATTGGTCATAAATTTATTGTGTGATTACCAATTCAGTCCCAAACTGTCAATTTAGTTATAAACCTTTGCGCAGCCTTTCCAGCTAATTTTTCCCAGTCCATCAACGATCTCGGCGAAAATTGACCGGAAAGACTACTTTCGAATTTCGCGCAAAAGATTTAGGACCAAGAAAAATATAAAATTCAGATTGAACGCCGTGTGTATAATAGGTCTCGGATTGGATCGGACCGGATCGGACGTGATTCCCATTTCCGCCTACCCAAACGGCAAAAGCCCTTTTGAATTTTTGCACATGAGATGTGCCAAGGTGTTGTTAAATCAGCAAAATTTGCCGATGCACCAAGCAGCGGATCAAAAAAGATTTGGATGATCTACATTCCCTCAACACTTTGGGGAAAAGATCTGGATTCCATCGTTGCTTCATGGATGTGGCATATCACACGCCACACACCACCAAATTGACTAAATATACGAAGCAAAATTCGAAAGCGACGCAGCTTTGCTGGGTGTCTAACGTCCAAAAAGACTCTTACCATGCTTTAGAATATTGTAAATATAGTGGAGATTAGCAGAAGAGGGTCCCCCGATTTTCAATTCCAATCCCACTCATTTTGCAATTTTCCTTAGCCATTTAGCAGCTCGGACGCAGACGCACCAAACCGGCCTCAATTGGAAAGCTCAACCGATGGCATTAAATTAGAACCAAGCTTGGATCGTGGGTTGTTTCAATTTCGAGACAAATGTCCGATTATCTTGTCTTTTCGTAGACGATTGCTCGGTGTATTCGATACAGCCAGATGAGCTAAGATATGAATGATTGGCAAGAGAAAGAATGGTTTCCCGCGGAATTTAGTTTTATAAAAAGATTATTATAAAGATGTTAATTTTAACACGTCAAGCATTATTGCCAAATATCTATAGGCATGGAACGTCGATATCACGTGCATGAGACGAGGGAATCGCGTAATACGTATAACTTTACAGCGCATCCGGGCCAACCTGAATTGGAGAACATCTGGTCGAGCACAGACCATGTCTCTAGATTTGGTTCACACAATTGTCTTTATGGCTCTGATTTGGTGGATCCTACGAAAGCTTCCGCTTTGTAAAAGAAAAAACACAGAGTATAATAGTGGCAAATCACGTGGCCCGTTTCTTGTCCAACCGCTCACCCACTCATTCCAGGAAACTACTACTTTAAATCCATTCTCCTAGGAGTGAGATAACCATCGATGACTGAAATTGCATATTTGGTTTTGGGAATTGAAAATGGGACCGGTCACTCCTATAAAGAAGAAGGAATTGTTCGAAATTCTAGAGGAAATTAGCTTTACTTCCGGTCGATGTATAAAAATCTTGGATCGACAGAAATGATTTTCAATTTGAGCTTTGACTTTTTTGCGTAGGATAAGATCTCCTTTCCGTGTTAATTTTTTTTCCTTCCGTGCCATTTTGCGGGAAGAGGTTGGAGAGATTGACCAAAACTCTGAATCTGTAGTGAAAACTTACATAAGATTAGGCCAACATATCCAACTATTGTGTCTCTTGGGTTATACCATCTTTGGATCAAAAAGGTTGGCCAACTATATGATTTAAGACCATTTACTATGGTTAGGTGGTGAAGTGGCCCATCGTAGGTACGTACGTATCAATAATAATGACGTTATGTAGTTCAACCGTACATCTCTGCAAGCATCACTGGTGAATAGGGCTGGACTAAATAGTCAAAGGGAGATATCTTTGCTTGAGGGAATAGGATACCGAAAGGATCTTTCCATGTGGTTTCACGACCATAAAACTTATCCTTCCTAGCAAAGTTTATCTGGTTCGGCTTTTGGTTTACGCTAACTTTTGCAATCCTGACCATCTAGGATATTTTCACCGGAGCAATTTCATTTCGACCATTCAATGAAGAAGTGGGCACCCGTTAACCCGATCGATCGCTTAGCTTCATCAGCCATGTCGATCGTCCTCAACACTGTTCATACGGCAAGGCATCATTTTGTCGCTAGACTTGGGAATATCCACAGACATAATGCAAGATGCATCCTTATGCTTTGAACATCCAAGCTTCACGTATGGTTATTGGTTGGTTAATTCTGCATCCTCGCTGTTCTCTCTCTCTCTTCTTCGAGTCCCTCTTGACTAATAATTGAGGGACAAAAGCCCGTGATGTGAAAAGGGGTAAGAGTGAGAAGGGCAAAAGGCTGAGGAGAAAACAGGAAGATGCAGAGGAAAGGTCGCTCTGTCCATAAAGACTTCTGTCGCCCACGAAAGAGATCATGGGCCTTTAATATAATCCGAAGATAAAGAAAGTAAACAAGAAAAAGGGATTGAAGCAGATTAATAGGCTGCTCCTAGACGTTGAACGGGGCAACTTAGGATAACATAGGAAACATCAAATGCAACGAGGCCAAAGGCGAGGAGTTCCCAATGCATATTTGTGATGGCCAAGGGCATTACTAGGATCGAAGATTTGAGAGGATGTCACGATCCCATTTTCCCATTGGTAGGGGGATTGATAAAGGGAGCAACTCTTTCATGATTGTGGTAAAGAACAAGGACAAGTGGGGCTGGAGTTTGGTGGGAGTTAGGCCAAATATCAGGAGGTGTTTCGATGGCGTGGTGACAGATCAATTTCTGACCCCCACCTAAAGAAAATTTAAAGACAGATCCCTTTCAAATGCTTTAAACCCTAAAAGCCCATCAATCAGATAGCCGTCCTTTCCTTTTTGTTTTCGAGTGAGTGTGTTTCTGACGAATCATGCATTGTCGTGAATTGAGAAGGACCCACTTCTTCTTGTTCATTGCCGTTCTGTTTCTGCTCCAAAATTCTGTAGCTTGGTGAGAGCAAAAATTGAAACTATCCAACGTATCATTAACAACAGCAAATTCACGGGCATTCCCCTGTTAATGTTCCTTCTTGTCATGGAGAGAAAATGAATCAAAGGCATGATTTTTTTTTCTCCTTGCTGAAGTCTTGAAGACCTTGACCAATGCTCTCTCTCTCTCTCTCTCTCTCTCTCTCTCTCTCTCTCTCTCTCTCTATTCACAACTACTTGTTTTTCCATAGAAAGTTCTCACATTTTGAGGTGGGTCTATGCACACGTTTACTCCATTCTTCCTGGTGGCCCTGCTGGTGACTCGTCGAAATCTCCCAAGTGCAATCTGACAGAGGCTGATCTTTGGATTCTATTCTCTTAATACTTTTGTCTTTAATAATGCTTAATTTATTGAATGAATTGGGGAAACTTAACTTAAAATATGAAGTGCTGTGATTTGAATATTGATTACGACTCCTGCTTGAAATATGTTTGCTGCTCATTTATCGCATCATTTTATCTACTGGAATTTTTCAACATTACTCTTCTCTCTCTCAATCGCGAACCGACAGCTGTCCCCTCAAACTCCTCACAGTTTGGACCACAACCGGTGGGGAGGAATTAAATTCAGCGCATGGGATGAGAAAGGAAGCATTGCCTTGTTCCTCCTTGTTGGCTCACCTTCCTCTGTTTTTCTGTGGTATTCTAGCCACCCAGCAATCAAAGCTCGTCGGTTGCAGTATCTGTGCATGTCCCTCGGGTTGTTATCAAAGCCCTCCCTCTCACTCCTCCACAACCTCGATTTTGCCAATAAGCACAGACCTTGGCCCATGTTTCTTCTGTCGCCATTAAAACAGGACTCGCTTGTCAAAACTCCGTCGATCTTCACGTCGTATAAATAAATCCCATTGCTCCCCTCTGTTTCAGCTTCAGTTGGGGCCTTCCCTGCAATTTTAGTCATTTCCAAAACTTACAAATGCTTCTGTTCTTTGTCTCATGCTTCTCATTCATCCTAATCTCTAGATCCATGTACTGCAAGCCACTCTTGCCCATGAGAAACCAGCTGAACCTATTGTCTCGCTTCTCTTGGGGACAGTTTTCAAGCTTCCTCATGTCTTTCTTTCGCAGAATCAAGCTGAACCAGGTCCTCGTGATGAAGCCACTCAAGAAGATGACAACTCGTCCATCTCAAGTCTTGCAAGTTCAAGAAATTCCTGGGGAGGAGAAGGTTTCCCTGTTGGACTTGCCAGAACTGACCTTGGACTGCATACTGGAGAGGCTCTCACCGGCTGGGCTCTGTAGTATGGCTGAGGTTTGTAGCTCAATGAGAGAAAAGTGCCGGAGTGATCATCTGTGGGAAAAACACATGAGGCAAAAATGGAACCGATTGATTGCGATGCTGCTACAGTAGATTGGCAATGCCAGCTCGCCTCAAGAAAGACGCCTAGCCTCTATGGCCTGGACAGGAGAAAAGGGTTAAAGAAAGACTTGCTTTTTAGGGTTTGGCCCTTTACTTGGCTGAGGCCAAATTTGGAATGCGGCAGTAATAAACCAAGAAGTGCTTTTCCTGTTGATTCCATCATGGGTTTGTATCTGTCACTTGAGAATGGCAAGTTTTGGTTCCCGGCTCAGGTGTACAATCGTGAGGTACACTTGGTTTTGATCACTTTTTTTTTTTCCTAGTTCTGGTTCAGGAAATTGAAACTCATTGCACAGGTGGCTTAGTTCCTTTTGAGCTGTCTTGATTGGTTTCAAAAGAAGTGCATTTTCCTGTCCTGAAATTGTGTACTAAATTTCATTGCTTTTCTCAATTGCAGAATGGGCATTCTGGGTTCATGCTTTCATGCTACGATGCTCATGTCAGCTATGATTCTCAGACAGACACTTTTCAGGCAAGGTATGCACACGGTGATCTCCTATGGATCTTCATCGATCTTTCTTTCTTTCTGTCTTTCCATTCTGGAACAAAAGAATCTTTAGGACAAGAGGTTTCTTTCCTGTTCTTTTTTGGGTATCTGCTTCACCTAGTAGGGAAACTCCACTTATCTGAGCTCAGATCTATGGTCTCCCAATCATCCTATTAATCAACCCCTGCTCTGCATCCTGTGCTCTGGTGATTTAAATACCCACCTGCAAATCATTTCATTTGGTTAATAATGTTGAAAGGAATTCTCTACAATCAGAAAATGATTAGGAAAATCGCATTTCGCTTTCTAAATACGTGATCAAATCTTTTTGGTCCTAATCCTAATAATGTAATATGTTGGTTTTGGTCACAGGTATTCGTCACATGGACGGCGAACGGTGGAAGAGAACATACCGTGGGATAGACTCAGAGCACCCCCTATCAATACTCCACCGCACGACCTTCATAACTCAGATTGTCTAAATGACCTGAGACCTGGCGACCATATCGAAATCCAATGGAGAAAATCCAAGGAGTTTCCTTATGGTGAGCGCCCGCACGATGCACTTACATTTTTACTTGCCCCCTACCCCCTTCCTAACTCGGCAACAGCATATTCATGCGCTCAATGAAATTCACCTTTCGTCAATTGTCGATTGATATGATTGATTCAATGTGGATTGCAGGTTGGTGGTATGGCGTTGTTGGCCATCTGGAGTCGTGTGACGGGAATGAAGATCGTTGTCAATGCCATTATAGTGGTGAGAAACTGGGGCTGATTTCGGCTTTGTATTTATGATACAGATGATTACTGATGTTGCTACATTCTGAATATTGAGCAAAAAGATGGTCAAGATCTCCAGGCTGAAGTTATTATTTAGACCTCCTTTCTAGGAACGGCACTAATCATTCTCCCACATTCTTCATTATCCTCTTAACTATACAGTTTCCCCACAGTTTGAGTCAGTGCTTGATGTGTAATGCTACCAGAACCTCACGACGGAGCCCTTTTTGACAGATAATGCGATACTAGAGTTCAACCAGTACCCAGCTGACTCAAGATGGAGAAGAACAGTCATAAACCGAAGGGAGCACCGAGAAGCAGGAACCGAAGGTAATGGCTTTTATGGAGGGATCAGAAAGCTCTACACGAACGAGGAAATCTCAATGTGGAAGAGGCTCCGGCCATCTCATGTAATGGAATAGTCCTTTGCTGCAATGCATCCTAGCGCTCTACTACTCTGTACGTGAACCATCTCCATCTTTTTGCTCAACTCACCAGTCCGAAACATGATTGGTTTTTCGAGTGTAGGATTTGTACGGTGAGACGATCGACATCGGGCTTCATTTTTCTTTAGCATGTAGAGGCCTCGCACGACGAATGTCCGTGTCTATCATTTGAGCTTAGGGGATGTAAATGATTAGTTGAAGAAAAACTTCCACTTGTATCAATGAGCTGAAAAGCATTCTGGTATTTTTTAGGTGCATCTTTGTGGTGCATTGACGTTCACTGAAATCTCAATCAAACAGAAATGCCTTTGACATTTGCAGTTACCATGAGAACATCAAGACTTACAACTGTGGAAATTAAACACCAGAAATGATGATATTCCCGGCACGTCTAAAACATCACCCAGCAGAAATCCAGCTCCAAGGTTCATCGCAGATGACAGTTGAAGGAAGATCTCATTCTAGCCCTGTTTACGAACTCGTGATCACCTCAAAGTGGCCGGACACCATTAATCACAGATTTCGCTGCGGTATGCCCACCCAATCGGACACCGATAGGAAATAGTTGGCCAAGACGAGAGAACTTGTTTGACTACAAGATGAGAGTAGCATCCATCTCCAACGCACAGAATTCACCAGACGTACATTAAACATGGACAAATGCATCCATGTTTTGGTAACTTTTTGTTGCCCCAGATCAAATGTTGATTGATGGGGGCCTTTGCTCTTCTTGAGAGGCCTTGGGCCTGATCCTAACCGAACCGGATTGGTTCCCATTCCACAAACTAGGGAGTGACTTAGGACCTGTTTGGTAACGTTTCTGTTCTTTTGTATCTGTTCTCGAAAACAAAAAAGGATCGGAAACATGTTTGGTAACACAAATAATTTCAATTTCGATTCTGCTCCCGGGAACACTTTTAGATTAAAAATTAGAAACAAAAAAAAAGTTGTTTCTAAAAAAAAGAACATTTTTTTAGGATCACTTTTCAATAATAGACTTCTTAGCCTCTTTCCACAACATTTTTTTAGGATTATTTTTGAACAAAAAATCAAAAATTTTATGTAGTTACCAAACGCATTCTGATTCTCTAAAAGAACAGAATAAAAAATGTGATTTTAATCAGAATCACTTTTTTGGAACAAAAACTTTACCAAACAGGCCCTTAGTATGATCTGATTTCAGATTTCAATATGGGACTGTCTCGAAATCGAATGCCCTTGAGTATCATAGTATGATGGGACAACAAAATCACTCAAAATTAGAAGCGTTCAAGAATGACTCTCATTTTCCGATGAAACCAAAACGATTAAAGTTCATTGCTTTCGCCATCAATACATGAGATGTCAAGGCAACGCATGAGGAAAAGAAATCAATAAATAAGGCTTCGGATTTTTCGATGTTCGGTTCACAAAAAAATTAATGAGTCAAGAAAAATAGTTTTTACCAATAGAAAAAACACATTCAAAAGTAGGGAAAATGATTTCCTCTTTTTGAAAAGAGAAAAATATTTTCTACCATATTTCCTCCCTCGTCTCTTTCACATTCTTTTGTTTTTAATTATTTTCTTATTTTAATTATTTTTCCCTTTTTTAATCTTTTCTTTTTTGTTCTTTCTTCCGTTGTTGGTTGTTGACGAGCTCTAGGGCGAGGTGAGGCTAGGTGTCACTAGATCCGGTGAGGCTTGGCCACAAATTGCCGGCAAGCTCAAGCTTGCCTGCGACCAATTATTGACCGAAGAAGAGGGGAAAATAAATAGAGAAAAAATAAAAAATAAAAGAAAATTTTAGAATTTCAAAAAAGAAAAAAAATTATTAAAAAGAGTGCACACAATTGATTTTCCTCACAATATTTCGACATTTGGCTTATACCTGAAAATGAATTGAAAAATATTTTTCGGCATTCTGTATATAAAATTGGGATTTAATTTTCCTTTGTGCACTCCTTTTAATTAATGTTTTTTTATTTTTATTATATATTATCTATTTATTTCGAAAATTTGAAATTTTTATTTTTTTATTTATAAAATATTCTCTTTTATTTTTAACTTTTTTATATATATTTTCTCTTTTCCCTTCTTCTTCGGCCGATCACCAGCCTTCGGGAAAAAATTAAAATAAAAAAGAGAAAAGAGAAAAAAAATTAGAATTGCGATTTAAAAAAAAAATACAAAATAAATAAGAAAATGAAAAAAGATGCGAAGGAGTGTAGAAAAGAAAGACAGGATAAAATATTTTACTCTTATGAAAAAGAGAAAATTAATTTTCCATTTTTGAATATATTTTTTTTCATGGGTGAAAGAAAAACATTTTTCTTGACTCGTGAACTAACCGCGAAAAAAAATATTTTTCTGAAAGTTATTTTTTGCGAAATGAATAATTCCAAAAGCATGTCATGAATGTCCAGATACAATAAATCTCGCGTTCAAGTCGATTATCACATTTTTGATAATATAAAAAAAAATTCAATGATCACATTCGTCGCCGTCTGTAACATGGACAGATCAATTTAGTTGCCACCATAAACATAAATCGTATCGAAATTTCGACACCATGTTGTCACTGAAAACAAATTAGACATGTCTCGTGTTTTTCCTACTTAGGGGATTACGACAAATTCTTCTTTTTCGGGTTGAGCGTTAGGAGTCCCAGTTTCTTTCTCCCCTTTTCGCCTGGTCCGAGCTCAGTGTGCGTGAATCGCAGAGACGAGAGACCTCTGGAGCAAGTCTGTGCATCGCCGCTGGCGAACGCGTCGAGAACGAAGCACGCTCCCGTCAATGCTCGTCGCGGGAGGCCGACTCCGGGAAGAGAACCGATCGAAATAGAACACCCGGCCGACGTTCGCCCAACACCACGGGAAGATGAATGGCGGTCCTTCTGGTTTCAGTGCGCACTTCTTCTCTAGCGTCTCCCTGCCTTTCGTATTGTGTGCGCTCGATTGTAATCCGTCGATTGGAGCTCGTAATCTGTGTTTGTGTTGTAGATAATGCTCCGGTCACCAGATCGTTCGTTGTTGCCTCCGCGATCTTCACCGTCTTCTTCGGCATCCAAGGTCGTTCGCACAAGCTCGGATTGTCTTACCAGGTGCCTCAAGTTTTTTCCTCTCCTATGTCTCGATTGGAGTGGTTCCTTTCCGCCTTCTTTGTTTCGTTTTTTCGTTCAATTGGGTCTTCCATTCTCCTGTAACACCACTTGATGTCAGAAAGCTGGTGTTTTTCTGGTTATTTACATGATTTTGCTTAGTTTGAAGCAGGATCGGGGGTTGAATAGCAGAATGACTCTATTTATATGCAGAGTTGCCGGGAATTGTTTAATGAGCATGCTAGTTGAAGTGGAAACGTGATGTAATATTGGGACTGTCTTATCTTACATTCTAGTGGACGAAAACTTTGCCTAGGAAGGGGACTTACCGCTTGCATATTAGACATTCATACTGCTTGTGCTACTAGCACAGGGTGCGCCTTGCTTTAATTTTTTTTTTTTCTGTTCTTCTCATCTCGATGGCAGGATGTATACCAAAAAGCTAATTTCTGGAAGATAGTAGAGTCGGCACTTGCCTTCTCATCTACACCGGAGCTAATGTTTGGACTCTACATGCTATACTACTTTCGGGTTTTTGAAAGACAAATTGGTTCAAATAAGTACTCGGTGAGTCAACTTTGCTTGATTTTTGCCCTTGTGAAAAGTATGTTACGTGTCTGTTTTCTGCTGAAGGTTAGCAGGAAAGTTGAAACCGTTATTTTGAAACAGATTTCTCATTTCCTATGTACATTATGAAAATCTAAGTGACATGCTAAAAGTGCACTTTGAGACGTATTATGACATATACATGATCTTCAACTAAGTGTATTTCAGTCAAAAAATAAAAAGAGAGTTTCAAGGACATGCTCTATTAAGAGAGGAACTGAAGTGCCTGGCCAATTCATAAATTGGCTTGCCTTTTTTTCTTGGCCATATGCTTCTTATTAGATTCCATTGAGTAGTCATTTTTTGCTATAGCTAGGGAAGGACTCTAATTTTGTGTTAATGTGGTGTAATGCCTCCCATTGAGGTAACATTTTTCTAAGAAATGGACAGCAAACATAGAGAAAGAGAATGCTTATACGACGCAACACGAGACAACTCCTCTCTTGTAAGGGGAAAGTTAGACCATTGAGCTTGCATTGTTGTTGCAATGAGACTATTTTGTGAAGAGTGTGGTAGGCTTACTGGAATCACAACATTAGTGAGTCATGGCAGGGAAAAAATGAATCAAAGTATGCCTTTTGGATATCTTACCTAGTTTCATAAGGTATAGTGTTTTGGAAGGCTTAAGTCATAGAAGACGAGTTCCTTTCCTTTTTTTGAAGAATATTGGCATGGACACTTTCCAAGATTTGCCAACGTCGATGGCCTGACTACTCTGTGTGTGTCATCAAGTAGATGTTCTGACTTGAACCCGTCATGGTTGTAGGTCTTTCTTTGTTCTCCTCCATAAACATCGATATTTTATGTGAAGTCTTGCACTTGCACTCCTTAAAGGTATGCATAAAATATATCAAGCTTGAGCTTTCTTCCAATCTTCTCTTCAGTCTGCTTATCCCGCAGGCATTTAAGGTGCTTATAGATGTTTGGAAGAATAAGCAAGGAATGTTACTTTTTAGCTCTTTCCGCTGGGTGTGATAAGACGATTATGTACCGAAGTTTTTGACGTATATTAAGCGCTTCTTTTATGCATATTATTTGTTGGTTTGTTACGAAATTGTATATTCTTTGTTTAGTAGGTGCTTTCAATTACCAATTTCAAAAAAAATGATGTTTGAAGAATTTAAATGGAACTGATTCGCCATTCTTTTCTCATTTCAGATATTCTGGACATGATGGATTTAGACAATGAAATCATGTGTGCACACATATGATCAAGAAAATGTAATCTGGAAAATGCTACTTGAAGAACCAGGTTGAGAGAGTTGAAGAGCATAGGAGAAGAATTCTTTGTAGTGAAACATGTTAAAGGCCTCATTCTCTTGAAGAGGTTTTAGTGCAGTGCTACTACCCATTTCTTGTTTAAAGTGCTAAGGTGTTATAATTAATTCTCTAAACATCTTCTGAGAATCAATATGTAACATTGGATCTTTACTCATGTTACATTCTTACTTTTAGAAAGTTGCAATCATGGGCCATTATTTAAAAAAATTCAGAAGAAGTTTTGCAATATCTGACGTTAGATTGCTGTCAATTTGGGGTTGAAGTACTATTCCCGGTTTTCCCTGCAGACACCTCCTCAAATTTACTCCTGGACCTTACGGTCTTATATTTGCATCATTTGTACCCTTTTACTTGGACATTCCGGTTATCAACAAAAATGCGAAGGTCTTGGTGTTCAATTCTCAGATAAATCTTTCATTATCTAGTGGTTCTGCAGGTAAGTGTGGTTTTGTCGTATCTTTTAATCCCCTTTATCTTGGTATACATGCCTAGTTTTTTCTGCTGCTAAAATCTAAAGAGTTTGTGTATTTCCAGCTTCTGCTATCATCTTGAAAAGATCTATCTTCCCAGGGATGGTTGTGGCTTTGTAGCTGGTTCGTTGTATCGCTTGATTTAACTTTTGACATCAGAAAGGCAAAGGTTCTGCTCTATCATCGTTGGTGAACATTTAGTTTTTATTATGCATCTCTGAAATTAGGAGATTGAGAAGTGAGCTAGTTCTGACCAAAAAAAAGTAAGCTAGTTTCAGATCTTCCAGATTATATCATCATGAACTGTGAGCTTGTAAATGCATCATCTTAGTTTTTAGGATGCTTGATAGATATAGTGTTCCTTTATTCTTTGTTATAGAATTGGAGGCGAGAAGCTCTGTCCGATGTATACATGATGATTTAGCAATATCCTCGCCTATATTTCTCCGTATACTTAATAGTAGTGCATAGTCCCTGATGAAGTTCTGTGCTAACAAAAGATGAACAACCTCCTCCCCTGTCCCCACGCCCAAGTCATTTTTTACACAAGCAGTCTTTTCAAAGAAGATGAAAAAGGCAAATGGGAAAGCTCAGTTCCCTTTCTTCTCTTTCTTGTGAGAAAAAGGCTGAGGTGAGGGTCGTAAGAGTATAAGCAGAACATCGGCTTGTGAAAGATGTATTATGTCCACGCTCTTCCAGTATTGTCTCTACCTGTCTCTTTTTTCCACTCAGACTTCTCATAACAATTGATGGGCTAAGTTGCAGACTGCCTGAACTGAACTACATTTAACTGTGAATTCTTTCCAAAGAATCCTTAAATCAATGGACAAATGTTATTGTGAAAGATTCTGCTGGCAGCACATTCTTTGGCTTTGTCACGGCATGTGGATGAAAAGGACTCAGTATACGTTCTTTGATGTACCAATCTTGTGGATGTCATGAGTGGGAATCATTGGGGCGTATTTTCTCCATCCATGTACAGTGATGTCAATGTCTTTTATTAGTAACTGAAATGCAGAATCAATAGCTCTATAGCCCAGTACATGGCATTGCTTACTAAACTTCAATTTTTTAGTGAAAATTCACAGTTGTCAACTTTATGAAGCTCGTATGGCTTAGCCATGTGCTCCTTATTATACTGACTTTAGTTGGTGCCTGTCTTGCAAATTTCTCAGTTTCCAGAGTTTATTTCTTCATTCTTTGCTCGGCTTTCATGGGCGTCTATTGGGCGCATGCCTGCAACATCTACTAGGAATGTCCTGGGAAGTATGCCATCCTATGCAGTTCGTGCAGTAGAGGTCAGTCAAGTTAAATGTTTTTTTTACTGTATTACCATTTCCACTGTGACACATATGGCCATCTCATTTAGTTATCGTAGTTTCCAAGTGCCTTCTAAAGTTTTGAAAACAACAGTGGCTCTATTATGGTGGCTGGATCAAATTGTCATTTTCCAATGTAAAGTGGCAGAATTAGAGTATGCTTTTTGTGTTTCTGCTTAGGGGGACTTTTGGGCATGGCTTTTACGGCATTTTGCGTCTTTGATTTATCGTGGTGCATTCAAAAGCCAGCTATAAAAACCCAGAAACGAGGATGGGGAAGCTTCAAGCTAGGTTTGTGCGAGTGAAATATCTCGTCATGGAATATTTCAGCTCAAGCTTTTAAATTACCTTTAGGGCAAAACCATACTTACAGGAAGTTTAGAAGTCACGGCTTCTAGAATGCTGATGAAACAGGATGCAAAGTAAGTCATAACTCTGTAAACCCGAAGAAGCTCTTAGTCGGTAGGAGGCAGTGAATGTTACCTCCATGTGCTTAGAAACTTAGGGGAACAACTTGAAAATCGTACTATACCTTTCACTTCCCTCCTCCTCCCCTTGGGGCAGGTAGACATATACTTCTCTCCTATAGCAGTGAGTAGGGTTAACTCTTTCTGTTTCTACCTAGTTCGACTCTATTACCACAGCATCTGATCTTTTTCTCTGTTTTTAGCCAAACTATCCTGCTCCAGCGCCTTCCACCCAAGATCCATCAGAGGGCATCAATTGCGACACTTGTTTCGATGGGATTTGACCAGAGCTCGCCAGACAAGCGCTCATCCAAGCAAGAAACGATGTCAATGTGGCAACGAACATTCTTCTTGAATCTCAATCGCAGTAACACAGCTTTGGATAATTTCTTGTGTGACATGGGGAAGGTTTCTCTTATTCATATTAGTTTGACTGAGCTTATTTAGTGGCCCCAGCGATGGGCTTATACCATCGTTGTTGAGCTCCTCTCCTTACACAATTGCTGCCCTCTTTAATGTCGTTAGTCATTGACCCCAATATATATATGTATGTATGTATGTATGTAGTTAGTCTCCTCCATCACTTTGGGACCCTGTCGAAAGAGAAATCATGTGTATGATGGCACCCCGAGGAA
Organism: Psidium friedrichsthalianum; assembly: GCA_019149425.1. NCBI lineage: Eukaryota > Viridiplantae > Streptophyta > Magnoliopsida > Myrtales > Myrtaceae > Psidium > Psidium friedrichsthalianum. The sequence continues at coordinate 3,670 of JAGVVM010004943.1, read as the reverse complement.
TGCGGGGATATTTATGTGAACGTGGCTGAGGGATGCTGTCATCTGAAATTGTCACGGTGCTATGAGAGCATTCACTAGTTTGCTAATGCATTTCTCTTTTCGCGTGATTATAATGAAATATTAGAAAACCAAAACAAAACAGGGGAGCATAAAATCTAATAGAAGATTTCTCCCCTTACTTTTCTTTCCTTCCTTGGGTCTGAATTTCCCCCTTACTTTTGCTAGTAATATGAATGCCAAGCTTTTGAAATGACGACATATAAAAGTGAAAACCCTTCAGTACAATCACTCTTTTCTTAAGCCAAGCCACAATACATGAATAACGGAAAAATACGTTTCTGAAGTACCGGCTGAGATTAACTACACAGCAAGGACTCTCTGCAACCGTTCCTCTCTGGAATGCTCGATGGCTCGAGTTGTTGAAAAGAATTACAAATATAAAGTTTGTGATGCTCGATGGCCATCAACTTCCCCAGGGCCAAAGGCCCAAAAGGCAATCCCAATGCACGACCTACTCTCGTTTTGTACTTGTTCTATTTCGCCGTAACTCAGGAAAAACCAGGCCATCACCCGTAGATGAAGTCCAAACGGGATCGTGCCAGTTCTAAAGGAGTTCAGACACAAAACGGTTTCTCACCATGAATGAGTATTGACATGGTGTACTGTACTTTGAGCTGCCTAATTGAGGTCTCGATTTATTATTGGCAGTATATTTGACACTGGAAGTAGGAGCAGGATAAACCTTGCTCTCTTGACCTCTTTAAGCATCACACAGTGCTGATATCGACTCGGCTTCTATGAAGCTGAAAAGCAGGTGTGATCCAGCTCCCACAACTGCACTGGATACCAGACCAATTGAAGTAACCCAGGCGAGCATCGCAATGTGCACAAGATAACTTGCCCTCCAATGCCCCTTCTTCAACTGCATGGTATAAGAACATCAAGAATTTCATATATGATCCACGTGCCATTGTGGGGAAGAAATAAACGCAAATTCTCCCAGCACCAGCAGAAAGAGAGATCAATTGTCTCGCTAAGCACTGATATCAAGATACGCAAGAGATAATTTAACATGGTTGTATTTAAGCTAATTCTGGGGCTCGGGGGGACAAAATGCTTGGTAACTCCACAGTTCCCAGGCAAAGGCAAAAGGTTTTGCATTTGGAACCTTTGTGCGCAGCTTATCACGATGTCAAACTTGGAGAAAAGGCACGGCACATGTTGTCATACTTCTAGTGAAACCTATGGAGCCTGATTTTCTTGGTTCAAATGAAAAAAGAGAAAAATTTAAAAGTTTTACTTGTAATCAGATGATTATTTCCTCCTGGCCTACTCCAACGAGCTGAAGGAAGAAAACTTCAGACATACATAATTTTAAGTGTTTCACTTTCATAAGCGGCGGCTTCATTAATTCCTTAAAGGAAAGATACTTTAGAGAATAAGTTGCAGGAAATAGTTTACCAGCTGTCATCCACCGCAAAGGCTCGATAAATACAGAAGAGCACTCGAACTCATCAGATTTGTCAAAAGGGTTGCCACCTCTTCTCTTGTTCCACCCAAAGGATGATTCGCCCTCTCCTGGAACATGATCCACAAACATTCTCTTGCGCAAGCCACAATCCTTCTGCACTTCTTGCAACGATAGGCAATCTTGCGATCAACTGTCCATTAGGAGATGCTTTGACTTCAGACAGAGCTTCTGTTGGCAAGCCAGGATCTGCCGCAAACTTGGAACTGTCTATTTTCTCCCCACGGTTGTAAGAGTCGCCTAACCCATGGAACCGAATTAGATTCAGTAAATACATCTAGAAAGAAATTGCAAGATACCATCAAACCAGCACTCTTTCCTCCTAATCCCTACAAAAGCTTGGTAAAGCAAGCATTCCAAGGTATCAATCCATACCAACACTTCTTTTCATAATCCATACAAAAGCTCGGTAAAGCCAAGCATAACATACTGACATTTGTGGCTCACTTCTAATAGAAGTTACCAAAGAGGCAGTGTAGGATGCAGAAAGGGACAGATGGTGGAGGACAACAAATGAGAGGAGACAAAAGCTATCTACATGTCTCTTTGAGTCGAAAAATAGTGCTGCATTCAATTGAGTAGGTCAATATAACCACATTATATTTTAGACAAAAGATGGTCTCCTTAAGCACCAAGAAAAACTTGATGATTGACGATAAAAACCTATCACTACATAACTTGGTACGCTATCACTACGAGACTTCTTCCGCATACATGCCAGGATAGATGACATGCCTTGCCAGCTTTATGGAATCTAATACCAACTGACCAAACTCCAATAAAATCCAGCCCAGCCAAATGTACAGTTCTATGGTTTGCTGAATTATTACCTATTTGAGACAGTCATTGAAACTATGAAACACTATCTATGGCGACTTTAAACTTGAAGACATCTATTGAAACTTTGCAGAAGTAACAAGCAATAACCGATGTGCCTCATGAGCGACATTCAACTCTGGAAGCCCAATCATCAGGCTACTAGGAAGGTTACTCACCACATAACATTAATCAAAGATAAACTTGACAGACCTTACATAACCATATATATTCAGCTCAATAGAAGTCACAGCAGCAGATTTCTTTGAACAATTTCTTGGCTCGAGGTCCGCAAAGAAAAACTAAAATGTATCTCTTCCATATGACAAAAAAAAAAACGGACGGGAATCTTTTCTTATTACTATTAATCCCCATCAAATCTGAGGAAGATAAATGAAATTACCCAGAACTCTCAGTCGAAACTTCTTGTAGATAGGGCTGCCTTGATTGACTTTGAAGCCCATTTTCTCAAACATTTGTAACTGCAATGCAACTGTTTTTAGGAATCGATCACTGGAGAAACAAAGAAATACCGACATTTTGTCGTCCAATCATGTCTCAAGAGTTATCAGAGTTTGACAGCATATCACCTGCTCTATAAAACCATCATTTGGGCAAACAAAATCACAACTTTGCCGCAGGGATTCAAGTGCATCTGCAAGATTGGGCAAAACGATTACACTCATATATTCATAATCAAGAGAATGACGTGCAGATATCTTCTCACATTCTTCACACATGAAACGAAAGCCATCGACATTGAAATCAAACTTTCAGAATGTTTCAATCCAAATAAAGAAGGAAATAAGTTGTACCTTCTGCAGATAGTTGCTCTGATCTCATCAGATATGCTGTAATAATAGCTGCACTGCAACGGACACATGGAAAGAAGGAAAAAACTCCTTAGGACTTGAATTAAACAGATAGCGGAGAAGCTACAACACAATGTACACCACCTCTGGAATATTTCTTACACATATTAGGAACCTCATGGCAAATCAAAGTCAGAAAATTTCTTACAAAAGACATTAAAAAACATAAATATGCACATTAAAAGTCAGGATTTGCTGTGGCACACACACGTGAACTGCTCCAACCTGGCCTTGTGCTGGGATATACAATTGGAAGACGTGCATCCCAAAAGAGGTTGCTTTTGAGGCTGGAATTGCCACAAGTGGCAACCAAGACAAAATGATGCAACCCAGACAAAAGAAATTACAAAGGAAAGGGCCAGAATTAAGTTAATATCACAAAAACATACTTATTTAGGTGATAGGAGTTTGAGAAAGAAAAGAAGGAAAAAAGAAATGCTACATGCATGAGTGG
>JAGVVM010004942.1:0-26021 GCA_019149425.1 Psidium friedrichsthalianum | reverse complement strand
AAGATGAAGCGAACACGGAACAGCTAATAGCGGGTGACCGAACTGGACTGCGGAGGCAGTGCCCTCGCTGCGCATGCACAAACTCTCTGACCCAGTAACCCACATACAAGTCAAGACTTCCGCGCCCAGGACGCCCCTCCCTGCCCGGCTCTTTTTTTTGAGAAAAAAGGCTTGCCGGCCGGCATGGGCCCGTACAGTACTCAAAATATAAAATTATAAAAATAAGGAAAAAACACCAAAATAAAAAAAAGCTTATAGCACAGGCCCCTGTAATATTTTTTTATTAAATTATATACATAGAAAATAAATTAATTACATATATTAATACATTTATCAATTAATTATTGATAATTATGTTATAAAAATAAGCTTCAAAAGGAAAAAATTTATATTTGCAAAATCTTTAAATATAAAATATAAAAGCAAAATAAATAATATGAAATAAAAAATAAAAAAAAAACTACCGCACTAGTCTCATGAATATTTTTATTATATTACATGGTAAATAAATTGATTACATACATATTAATTAAATTATTCAATTAATTATTGATAATTATGTTATAAAAATAAAGCTTCAAAAGGAAAAAAATATATATTTACAAATTTATATTTATATACAATTATTTAAAAATACGTAAAAAATCTGAAATTAAAAAAAGCTACAACGCACCAGCCTCGCGAATATTTTTATTAATTTCTTTACATACTAAAAAAATTACTTGCATACATATAATAATTTTTAATTAGTGAATTATGTTAGTTATAAAAAAATAAGTGTCAAAATAAAAAAAAATATTTAAAATTTACATAAATATAAATGTGGATAAACTAATTAAAATGACCACAAAAAAATATGAAAAGAAAAAAAGGCTTGCGTAATTATAAAAAACATGAAAAAAAAAATACGGGGGGGGGGGGGGGGGGGGGGGGGGGGGGGGGGGGGGGGGTCCAATTATAAAAACATGAAAAAAATACTATCTATCGCACCGACCCCGTGAATATTTTTTTATTAATTATTACATAGTAAATAATTAATTACATATATTAGTACATTTATCAATTAATTATTGATAAATTACGTTATAAAAATAAGCTTCAAACGGAAAAAAATTATATGCAAATTTATTTAAATATAAATTATAAAAAATACGTAAAAAAATATGATAATAAAATAAAAAATTTACCACACCGGCCCGTGAATATTTTTATTAATTATTTACATAGTAAATAAATTAATTACATACATATTAATAAAAATTTTCAATTAATTATCGATAATTATATTATAAAAATAAGCTTCAAAAGAAAATATATATTTACAATTTTATATTTATAAAATTATCAAAATACATACATTTATATATATATGAAATTAAAAAAAAAGCTGCTGCGCGGTCTCTTGAATATTTTTATTAATTATTTACATAGTAAAAAAAATTAATTACATAATATAAAATAATTTTTTAATTAATTATTTATAATTAAGTTATAAAAATAAGCTTGAAAATGAAAAAAATTGTATTTACAAAGTCATACAAATATAAAATTATCAAAATACGAAGTTAAAAAAAGTGGTACACAGGGGCCCCATGCAGCAATATTAATTTATTAAGCTTGTTATCCATGTTTTTTTAATCTGAATATGTGATTTTACATATCTCACCACATTTTATTTTATGAATATTTTATTTTATTTATTTACATACTAGATAAACTAATTACATATACTTAATAAATTTTTTAATTTAATTATTGGATAATTATGTTATAAAAGTAAGCCTCAAAGTAAAACAAATATTTTAAAAAGTTATACAAAAAAATATAAATATAATTAAAACCGCGTAAAATAAAACAAAAAAAAAGGTGACGGTCGAGCTAGGCCTCCTATGAGGCAATAAGTGCTGCGTGGGCCAGCTTGGCAATTTTAGTTTCGCATGGGTCCCTATACGGTAAATAGTTTTTTTCAACCTAAATTGGTAAATAATTTTTTTTTAAACCTAAATTGAAAAAAGAAAAACCCGCGTACTTTCATCGAGAAAACATTCGGTGATTGGTGAGCGTCAGTCAATAGCTGATGTGGCATTGATTTTTCCATCTTGAACCAATTGCAAATTGACACGTAACTCATTAAACGACGTGGATTTAGTCAAACAAAATGAAAAAATCTCAGCCCACCTCACTTTTCCTCCTCCATATCCAGCCACTTTGAGCCCAACCTCCCCATCTCCTGCTACCGCCGTTGCTGGCAGAGTCGTCGGAGCTACGTCCAACCCTCTCCGTTATCTTTGTGGTTGACCTTCCTTCCTTTAACTTCTTTGCCGCAAATAAGATCGTTGCGACGGAGTTGCGCCCGGTTTTTTATTCAAATTTTTCTGAATATTTGTCGATTGCTAAAAGTTCAATTATACTTTTATGCATTCCCAATTCCACGTGATAATAGATTCTATTGTGTTGCGTGTAACCAAATTGATTACATCATTTTAACATCTAACATTATATTGCTCGTGTAGCTGAGTTAATTTGATTGTGTATACCGGAATATCATGTACTCAGCCATTTTAAAAATATTTCTTTCTACTTCATAATTATTGTACATTGTCAAATTTATGAGCTAGCAAATATAATTACACAATTAGATATTTGTATGTGCGTTGAGATTTCAAAAGATTTTTCTACGATTTTTTTTTCTTTGTTGGCAAAACCATTTAAATTTTTATTTGTAAAATAAAAGAAAAAAAGGGTCATATTAAATTTAGTAGATTTCTTGGTTAAAGCTCTCGGTAAATGAATACCAATAACATCGATAGTTACTGCCCAAGTTGGGAAGTTTCGGAAAAATGGGAGTGATTGAAATTTTGAAAGGGAAATTTGGAACATATTAAAGAACTTACAAGATGGAAAAATAAATAAATTGCGAATATTTTTCCTCTTATTTCTTCACCTATCGGCTCCCAAATAGAAGACTGTTCGACCCATCAACGTTGTCGTCATCTCTACACCCACCTCTTCCACGACAATTATAGTTATCATCACCGTCATCACCCAACTTTTCCGTATCAATCATTCCCAATCAATGACGAGTAAAATTTATTAATCAAAACTTCTGTACTTCTCATTCGTTTCTGCCTCAAATTCAAATTTTTGTATCCTAAATTTAGTGCATTTTCTACCCATTTTCATTCAATACTCATAATCTTTTATTTTTTTCTCCCTTTTACCAGAAAAAGCAACCGAATACACAAAAAAAAAAGGAAAATAAAATGCCCTCGGCATTCTTTTGCTCCTTATTGTATGTGCTGTACTGCCGGGAGTATGCATCCACCGGAAAATAGTGCTAATTCGGAGGGTATTTTAGGGAAGAAATTCCTTTTTTCCACCACGTGGCGAAACGTGGTTGGTCGTCTTTCTGGAACGTACGATACCAAGCCCATTTCGCTGGTAGGAATATGGGAACCGAACTGCAGAGAATCCAAACCCTTCCTTCCCCCGTCCCTCTCTCTGTCCCCCTCTGCAAAGGAGTCTCCTGCACATTGGACGCACCCGACGCAAAATCCCACACCTCTCTCTTCTTTTTTTGTCCCCTCTTTCCCCCGTTGTAATTCGATTCCGCCTGCACAGAATTGTCATTCGAAAGCCGCTCGATCCTCTCTCTCCATCTCTCCAATTACGTATTTGATTGGGGAGGTGTTGTTTTTCTTCCTGGGGTCTCTAGGGTTAGGGTTTTCTTCTTGATCGATCGGTGCTGCGGCGGAGCAATGGGATCGGAGCGTGATTCGAGCGACGCAGGGTCGGCGGCGGCGAGGAAGGGGTGGTCGTCAACATACGGTGCTCCAATGGCTCGAAGTTCACGGTCAAGACCGCTTGGACTCGACCGTCGAGGCTTTCAAGGCGGTCCTGGCTCACAGCTGCGACGTGCCAGCTGATCAGCAGAGGTTGATCTACAAAGGCCGCATTTTGAAGGACGATGAGACCCTCGAAAGTTACGGTATGGCCTCGTCTTTTCTTTTTCTCTGATTTCTGGTACTTTGCTTGGGTGAGGGGGTTTAGCTGAATTGTACGTCGACATCATGGAGGGTGGGCCGACGTTGGTTTTGATTGGGGAATTGGCTGTGTAATAGTTTTGGTTCCGTGTAGCAGTTGATGAGAGGCGTGGATTTCAGCTATTTCCCTGCTATTAAGCATGTTTTGTTGTTATGAAAGTGATTTCTTATGCTTTGGCGACTTAGGCTGGGATTTCTGGATTTCATGCCTTGAGGTCCTCCTCCTAGTTTGGCATATCTTGAACGGTTGCGTTCTGTTTTACATTCCGTTAAACAGGGCCTACATGGACCTTATCAAATTTAACGATAGAATGTTATATATACCATAGGTATTTGATATCAGAAGTTCTAAGAATCCGTAGAAAACCTGCGAATTAGTTTTCATTTTTATCTATACGGATCATAAGCCTCTTCATGGAAGTGGGGTAGTTCCCTTAATTGGCTTCAGGGATTCTCACCTATTTTTGAGCAACTGAATTAGGCGATCCAGAAATGAATCTCTTTTTCTGTTTTGGAATATCTTGACGGCTACGTTCTTGTGTGACATTCAGTTAAACAGGGCCAATATGGACCTTTAACAGCAAAGATAACGATTTCATAATTGTAGGTTGTAGAATGTTATACATGCCATAGATATTTGATATCAGAAGTTCTAAGAATCTGGAGGAAACCTGCGAATTAGTTTTTCAACTCGGGTGACATTCCTTAAAACAGGGCCAATATGGACCTTTAACAGCAAATATAAACAATTTCATAATTGTAGTTCGTAGAAAGTTACTGACACCATAGATATTTAATATCAGAAGTTCTAAGAATCTGGGGTATACCTGCGAATTAGCTTTTCATTTTCTCTATACGGAACATAAGTCTCTTCGTGGAAGCCGGGTAGTCCCCTTAATTGGCACATACGTCACGTTTAGTTTGGGGATTCTCACCTATTTTTGAGCTACTAAATTAGGCGATCCAGAAATGAATCTCTTTCTCCTATTTTGGTATATTGTAGTTTTTTCATTTTCTCTATATGGAACATAAGCCTCTTCGTGGAAGCCGTGTAGTCCCCTTATTGGCACATATGTCACGGTTAGTTTGGGAATTCTCACCTATATTGAGCTACTGAATTAGGCGATCCGGAAATGAATCTCTTTCTCCTATTTTGATATAACGTGATGGTTACGTTCTCGTGTGACATTCTGTTAAACGGGGCCACTATGGACCTTTAACAGCAAAGACAACAATTTCATAATTGTAGGTCGTAGAATGTTATACATTCCATAGATATTTTATATAGAATTAAAGAATCCAGAGAAAACCTGCGAATTATTTTTACATTTTTCTCTATACAGAACATAAGCCTCTTAATGGAGGCCAGGTACTCCCCTTAATTGGCACATACATCACGGTTAGTTCTGGGATTCTCACCTATTTTTTAGCTACTGAATTAGGCGATCCTTCCAACCCCAAAAAAAAAAAAGGCAATCCAAAATGAATCTCTTTCACCTCCCTTCTATTGGAAAAGGGGTGTCAGCTAGGACATGGTGGTAGTGCAATGTATGTATCAAGGTAGAATAGACCTTGAGCTCCATGGCTTGGTTCCTCCGAGTCTTGTTTGTGGTGGCAATTTCTGAAAAAAAGCTGAGGATGTATTTATTTTTTGATTGTTAGTAACGGTTGGAAAAGTACATTAGGAATGTTGGATGGTCATCCATCTGGTGTTAGAAGTATGATGAATGACCGCTCTATGGTCAAAAGCTGTATCGATATCTTGACAGTTGCTGGACACAGACTAGATTCAGATGTAAACCTTTTTCATAGCAAGGGCACTAGGAAATTAAGTTGTCGTCAGGTTATCAGACTTACTCCATTTTGCAAGTCGTAGATGGGTCGCAGAGTGTGATCCCTCTCAGTCATCTGAGTGAACTATCCTTAGTGTGAAGGAGATGGTTACGTCTGATAGTCCAAAATCCATTAATAGTTTGAATCCACGAAATCTGGACCAATCACAAGAGGATGTGAGATAATTACGTCTTTCCCTCCTGAGATGTCAAGCTATGTCTGATAAATGACCCTGGAAGCACTTAGCACAGACTGTCTCTTCATCAGAATTTCTCCCCTTTTTTCTTCTCTCCTTCATTTGATATCATAGGCTAACTATAGTCCTCTGAGAATTTTTCTTTTGGTTTGCTTTATTGTCTGGGTATCATCCTGTTAATATAGAAGGCGACGATATTATGAATCTGGATAAATTTACTGATAGAAAATATTTTGATTGGAGAATTTCGGTTGTTGTGTTACAAATAAAGTTGGTATCGAGTCCTGGATTGATATCAATCCCTATGGCAATAGAAATACTCAAGTTCTCCGCTGAGATTTGTAGCCTGAACTTGGTTATCAGTTGCTTATTTACTGGGAAAGCTTCTAATCATTTTTAATGAAGGCATCTGTGATTGAAATAGTGGGTTTCTTCATGGTGCTTTCAGCTTCAATCCTGTCTTCGTGTGTCAGTGCTACTACCTTTTTCTGGTTCATATTCATGTTGAGGAGACTCGTCTGTTATTTTTCTTCTTTGTTTATGAGATCCCTTTTCATCATTTTTTTTTTTTTTTTTTTGTTGTTGCTTTTCCATTTGTTAAGGTTTGCAAGCTGATCACACGGTTCATATGGTCCGGGGGTTGCCATCAGCAACACCTCCTCCCCCTGCTACTTCTGGTGGTGGAATTTCCGACACTGCACCGGGTGTCACGCGAGGTGTTGGTTCCAATGAAGGTGGGGGAGCTGGTCTTGGGGCATCTTTGTTCCCTGGGCTTGGTCTAAATGCTTGGTGGGGGTGGGGCCTCTGGATTATTTGGAGCTGGACTTCCTGACTTGGAACAAGTACAGCAACAGCTTACTCAGAACCCCAATATCATGAGGGAAATAATGAATATGCCTGCCATTCAAAACCTGATGAACAATCCTGAGTTGATGCGCAGTTTAATGATGAGCAATCCTCAAATGCGTGAGTTAATTGATAGAAACCCTGAGCTTGCACATATACTTAACGATCCTAGTATCCTGCGGCAGACATTAGAGGCTGCGAGGAATCCAGAGCTTATGCGTGAGATGATGCGAAATACGGACAGAGCTATGAGTAACATTGAAGCTTCTCCTGAGGGGTTTAACATGTTGCGGCGCATGTATGAAAATGTACAAGAACCTTTCCTCAATGCCACAACAATGGGAGGAAATAATGGAAATGATTTGGGTTCAAACCCATTTGCAGCTCTTCTAGGTGGCAGAGGTGGTGCACAGGGTAGGGATGGGACCAACAATCCTTCAAGCACTGGTTCTGAAACGGGTCAGGCCTACTGCCCCAAATACAAATCCACTACCTAATCCTTGGAGTAATGCTAGCGGTAAGTGCAGACTTCTTCTCTTGCTCTACTTAAGTAAATCTTCTTTGTCAAGCTTTGGATTCCCTTGTATGAATATTATTGCATTACGGCCAGAGCTAATAGAAGTCTCCAGCCATTGTTAACTTGGTAGGAGATGCGCCTCTTCAAAGATCAGCGGCTTTCCCTGATCTTCCGAGCTGGGTAAAATACTGTATGAGTAAGAGGCCTTTATGTAGCTATTTCCATCCCAGAGAATTGTCATTATTCATGGGAATGTCATCTGCGGATACTGATTCTGCAGTCAGCACATTATAATTAGTGACTTGTGATGTAATCTGGCAGCTATGAATGAGCTGGATTCCCCCTGTCCGCACAAAATAATCATTATGTACATCTGGCAGCTATGAATTAGCTGGACTCCCGAATAGTTGCAATGTACCCCACTTAGTATTTATCCTTAGTAATTCTTACCGCAATGCTTTTTGTTGGGATGTGTCTTTTTTGTTTTCTTAAAGTCTAAGAACGTTTTTTTGATTTTCCAAATGAGTAGCTTTCTTTTATAATATTCTATGTAAAGCATTGTTTTGATGTTAATGATGTCAACCTCAGCTTGCCCGTGGAAATTGAAGTTTTAATTATTGGTGGTTTCAGGGCCAACACAGACAAATACTACAGCGGGTCAACCCCTGTTGGGGAGCAAGAGCACCTGGGGTTGTAGGTTTGGGAGGGCTTGGTCTCACAGGGATGGATCCAATGTTCACTGGCATGCCAGACACAACGATGATGAGCCAGTTAATGCAAAATCCAGCTATATCCCAGATGATGCAGACCCTAATTTCGAATCCTCAGTACATAAATCAGGTACCGATATGAATGATAATGATGTTTTCCTTTTCAGGGCGATTTTGCCATTGTTCACCATCTTAGAAATCTTTATCTTGAATTGTAGATTATCAACCTCAACCTCAGCTGCGAGTATGGTTGATGCAAATCCCCAATGAGAGAAATGAGTCAAAATCCTGAACTTCTCCGTCAGTTTACTTTCCCCTGAGACATTGCAGGTACTAAGAAAGTTTGAGGTGTTATGTAATGCTTATACCCGATACATAGTGCGTTTCCACTCTCACTATATTTAACATTGTTGGGTTCCATCTGTCTTCTTTGTTTGTGATATGTCGACTTTGGAGATGTTTGCCGTCTCGATATGAAGTTTTAAGTTGATGTGAGTTAATTGCAAATGGATGGTCTTGTCTACATCCTTTTCTTTTTAGATGAAACGTTCTGTGAAATTTTGGTTTGGTTTCTTGTAATATCTTTAAGAATTGTTTGGACTTTCTTTGTTTGTGGATATGTGGACTTGGATATGTTTGCCGTCTGGATATGAAGTACTAACTTGATGTTGTTGATTGCAAATGGATGATCTTGTCTACATCCTCTCTATTTAGATGAAGCATTCTGTTGAATATTTGGTTTGGTTTCTGGAAATCTCTTTAGGAATTGTTTGGACCTCTATGCCAAAATCAATGAATTGTGTGATGCACTCAGAAAGCGGGGAGTGCAGAACGTGCTCTAATGATGTGCGCACTCTGTTCTTCAAAGGGAAAAGGAGAACAGCGAGAAGATTGGTGGTGTGAAGTGTTGGGGGTGGGGTGGTGCGGAGGGGATTACCTTGTGATTGCTAGTGCTGTAGCATTAGGAGAATATTACCTTGCAAATTCTTGAGATTGACTCTCTTGCTTTCTCTGCTTTCTTGCAGCAAATGCTAGCAATGCAGCAGTCACTTTTTGCTCAACCAAATCGGTCACAAACAACCCAGTAAGTTTCTTGAAGCTAAAGAAACTGAAGAAAGGGCAGACTTGGTTTTTGAGATAAGCTGATCAATTAAATGCCACTTACTCCATCTATGTGGCATCCTTTACATTGTTCCTCAGCTGAAGGGGAAAAAAATAAAATCGGAAAGCTTAATTTGCCGGAACTTGTCATCCCTTTTTCTCTCTCTCGTTCCTTTTTTGGGTTTCTTGTGGTTACTGACATATCTCTTGGGCAGGGAACCGGGTCAGACAGGGGGACTGCAGGTAGCTTGATATATCAAGAGTCCTAACGCCTGGACATGCTTGATTTATTAGATTTAGCTTCATTTTCTCCTTTGTAATTTCGAACTTGATCTCTTGATTCTGTGAATATGCTTTCCATCTACCAGGAGCAATGAATAACACCGGGCTGGAGTTATTGATGAATATGTTTGGTGGTCTCGGAGCCGGCGGTTTTACAGTACCAAACACACCAGATGGTTTGCGCCTTTTTCCATTTTCTCGATCTCAACCATCTGTCAAGGAGTTTTTGCATTTAAGTGTGATACCATCCAGTTACTTAACCATGAAGTTTTGTTCTTAATTTCTTTTTCCGGCAGTATCCCGGAAGAACTTTATGCAACTCAGCTGTCACAACTTCAAGAAATGGGCTTCTACGACACGCAGGAGAACATCAGGGCACTGCGTGCTACCTCTGGGAATGTTCATGCTGCTGTCGAGCGTCTTTTGGGGAATCCTGGTCAGTAAGGCATGTGAGGCTCCTTTTTTTCTCTTAAATCGGGAGAATTCATGGTTGTGTAGGATTATCTGGTTTGGATTATACTGTACAATGGGACCATGCGGAAGAAGGATACGCGCCATTTTGGACCAGCGAATAAGAATTATGGGAAAAATAGGTTCTTACTGTCGACTGGCTTATCGCTCGTCCCTTTTGTCTCTCTCTTCGCTTATTCGGTTATTTGTACATACGTCAATTATAGCACTTGTCTTGTTTACCTTTTCTTTTCTTGGAAATTTTTTTCCCTAATTTGATGTGAACTAGGGCATTTTGATTTTCGTGTTGAAGTTCTTCATTCTTGATAGGTGGGTCGCATTTTTGATCCTGTGGTATAGTGGCATGATTCTCAGGTTGACAGCGAGCGCAGTTGCAAGTCATCATACCGTTTCTCTGCTTCTGACCATCTAACTTGTCCTTGCCTTGTTTTGAGCTTGTTGATTGTTCCATTCTCTCTCTGCGAGCAAGCGGGGTTCTACCCTCCTGTTTGTGTTTGTATCATCTTTCCTGTCTGATGACATAATGAGGGCAGTGACCAGTTGTCGATGCCTGGTAATGATTTTCATTTAATGTCCGAGGGCGAGATGTATGATCAGATGGTTGTCTCTGGACATGTGCTTTGTTAAATTGGATGATGTCGGTGAGACTTTGAGAAGGTCTACACCTTGAAATGTTTCCGGCGAAATCTTTTTTCCTTTATTAGAAAATAAAAATAAAAATAAAATTGGGGAGGCCCCTATGTTGTGGCCAAGGGTCGGGGGGCCTTGCGGGTGTTGTGGCAGCCCTCGCCACCATAGCCACTAAGTAAGGGCAAGCAAAGCCGTCGACGGCCAGCTATAAAGGGGAAGGGGCAGGGGCGTTGCCCTTTATATCCGTTGCCTGCCCAATCCTCATTCCCTCTATATTTTCACTTCATATTTTTCAAGATTTTCGGTTGCGACTCTTAAGAAGCTCCATCGGTAAATAAAACGTTCGCGTGGATGAGAAAATAACCGAGAAGCCAGCTCAAACTTTTCGGTGCACTAATAATAGCAATCGAAGATAGCATAGGAGCTAACGTGACGGATGGTGACAATGTCTAGAATTCGAATACGAGATTTGTCTTTTTTAGGACTAGAACACCGACCCCTGTACAAGTTTTAGTACTGTAACAACTCTTATCATCCGCATGTACGAGATCAATCTAGGCGTGTAAGAAGATCTATCCTTGTTAACAGATAAAAGGGTCGTGTTTAACTCACATTTGGTGGGCAGGTTAACGGACTCATGTCATTAGACCCATGTCAATAAATAGGGTTATGCCTGGTAGTCGGGAAGAAAAAAATTCAAGATAAGATAAAATTCATCCTTTCCTACTAAAAATTGAATAAAATCAAATATAAAAGGGATATAGTCCGGATAAAAATATCCCATGGATGAGTGAGATATTGGTGGACATGATTTCTTATATTTCATGATATAAAAGTTATTTTTCTCGAATAGCAAATTTCTGAATTCTAATATAAAAATAACAACAAATTTTGTTTTTATTTATTCACCAATTTTACTTATATATTTGTATCCTATAATATATTATTCTTTACGTATATATTTACTATTTATAATTATTAAATATTTCAAATTACTAGGATTTTTTTTTACTTTTTTATTAAGCAACGATTGAAGGGAATAAAAAAAACACAAAAGAGGGGGGAAAATAAAAAATAATAAGTAAATAAAAATGAACTAGGCGTGAAAATTGAAGCATTATACTTTTCGGAATGCAAAGGTCAATGATCATATTTTTTTTTCTCTTACTAGATTCGGCATTCGCTAGCTCATCTATCTTGTTGATGTTGCCAAAGCCTGTTTGCATATTTTTTTTTTTTTGTTATAGGCGGACCTATAGGTTTGGAATGCTGTGATTAGCTTTTTGGCTGTTTAAGATTTAGATATCATGGATTTATTGATAGAAGTTATCTCCGTTTGTGCATATGCGATTTTCTTAGGAGTGAATCGTGAAATATTCGTATCATTTCTGTCCGTACATTTTTAACTACATTTATATGGACAAGATAGAATATGAAAATATCCGAAAGTTAATGTCTTTTATCAAGCAATGTATATTGATATAAAAAAACTTCTGGATCCTATTCTGATTAGAAATTCAAGCGATGAAACGCTGCCTAAGAACAAACAGAGGGACCGAATCTGAAGTTCGAGTTCACCGATTTGGAGGGGCTGGACGACAAATAAGAGGAATCCGAGGGACTGACTCTGAAGTTTCTTTTCTGGGCGGAGCCCAAAACACTCTCGCCCCCTTTCTTCTACCCCTTCCCTCCTCTTCCCTCGCGTTCTCGCGGTCTTTCTCCGAGGCGGGTTTCAAAATCCACCAGCTACAGGTACTGCAGCACTTCATTCTCTGATTTGATGGCGGATTCCATTCTCTCTCCGATTTCTCTTTGACATTCTTTCGTTCGACATGCTTGCGACAGTTGATTTTTCGCGCTGTTTTGGGCGATCGCCAATTGATTTTTCTCGGACATCCCGAGCTCCTTCAATCGACTTATCCCCCTTATGGCCGCATGAACCCGAGCTTTTCAGTCGATTTGTTTCGCTTCTCTATGGTGGGATGCTTTCCTCGACGATTGTACTTTAATTTCGCTCGGGGTTCATCAGGAAAGTAGAGAAATCGCTAACAATTTCATGTGAAATCGATTGAAGATTACCTACTGACGTATGTAGTAACCATTTGTCTCTGTGTATCAGTTATATCATTTCGGCTGTTACTCCTTTGCTTTGGCTCTGTATGTGGGTTGATGCTTATCCATGAGGTGCATATCCTTGTGGCACTTCGCTAAACTTGGAAGGTATGTGTGTCCATATGGAAATGTAATTCAAAAAGAAGCTTAACCGAGATTTTTATGCACTTGAGGCACAAGGTGCTAACCTCCAGGAACTGCTGATGATGGAGCATTAAAAGGACTTAAATAGCAAGAGCAATAATCGATGCAAAGATGTTTATCCGTTTTGTCCATAGTCAATGCTCACCTCTTTTGTTAGTGGTAAAGTACACGCTCTACTTTCCCGGTTACTGTACTTTGACGAGGAGCAGAACGAGGCAAAAATCTTCCTTCTGGGGAAACCCCCGTAATGGGAGAATTAAGAGTTGAAGTGATAGTGAATAACTGCGAATGAGGAATGCGACACACTCTCCCCTTTCGAAACTGGACTGATATATATATATATATATATATATATATATTTGCGCATGAGTACTGGGCGACTCATCCTCATGAGATACATTCTCCTCCTAGATTATGTTGGTACAATGAAGCTGATCAACATGAAGTTCCCCAACATGGATATTAGGGGATCACCAGAGTACTTTTGCAAAACTCATAGGAAAGCACACGTTTATCTCTAGTCTTGTCATTGATAGTTTCTTTCTAAAGCTTGACCCCATTTTGTGACTCAAAGATGCTATTTGGTCGGTCATTATGTTAATTATATTGTGATCCTAATTCTTCTTTTCAGCTTTACAATTATTCCTTGCCCTTTCTTATTCAATAATTATTCAATGGTGCACTCTCTTGGTGTTCATTGCTCAGACCTCAAATTGCTTCAGATGGGACAACAAGCATCTGGCCAAAAATATTTCACTGAGCATGGGCAGGGAAGAAGTGAATGTAATTTGGCCTCTAGCAATGAACCGTTGCCACTCTTTGCAAAGAAGACAGCATTGAGGGAGTTGCAGAATGAGAATAGAATCCTGGTCCCTAACTCCGATGGAAGTTCTTTTAAAAATAAAGTTCTAACAGTTGATGCCGTCAAGGTGTCTGGTGCTAAGAGACCCTCTTCAGAGTTGCTAGCCAGTCTGCCTTGCAACCAGTCTTCGCCTAGTACTGCAGCAAACAACCATCTAGTCTATGTCCGGAGAAAATCAGATGCAGAAATAGGCAAGAGTGGCATTTGCGAAAGCACTTCTGGTGGTGCTGGTTGTCCGGAAATTACGCTAAATTGTCAGGAGGAATTGCCTGAACTGCAATCCCAGATAAAGGAGCCAAAGCCTTCTTGTTTTCCAGCACTAGCACCTTTGCCTGTTGATTATTCACTGAACTCATCAGGAAAACCTTCAATTCCTCCCATCGGAATATCCTGTGTGAAGTCAGCATCAACAGGACCTTATCAAGACTCTGATACTGCGGGTGCCTCCGCATTGAAGAGAACAAAATATCTGCATTGGGAAGAGAAATATTATCAATGGCAGCAATCGGATCCAAACGATTACCTTCAAAGTATTCCCTTTCTGCTGGATAAGTTTCTTAGATCAGTTTATTTTTCTTTTAAATTTTTTGCAGTACTAAAGCTTTTTTTCTTGGTTTTCGTTCTGTTAGTGCTAAGATCCCTCTCTTCAGTGGAACTTAGTCGGCATGCTGTTGAGTTGGAGAAAAGGTCCATTCAGTTGTCACTGGAGGAAGGTTAGATAAAACTGACAATTTCATCTTCTTGTTAAATTCATATTTTTGCTGTTTTTTTTCCCTTTCTAATGTTCTCATATCAAAAAGATTTTACTGAACCTACTTTGGGGCAGAAACTGAGAGAGAACTTGCAAAAGCACTGGGGAATTATTCTCTGTGCGTGCATCACTTTGATATCTGACTTGAGCTATTTATGTGCTTCAAACTGCTTAATCAACTTCCCCTCGAGAATTATTGGGTCTAAACTTATGATTTATGCTTTGTCGACGTGTCACTCTACTGAAATTAGGATGTGCTCCAGTGTAATTTGGCATTGTATTTCTTTACGTGATATCAATTGCTTTATATAGCAGCCCACTGAAACCATGGTGGCAATGTTTGCGTCAGTAGAGCCACCTACAATGTGGCAGTGAGAAATACTTGTCTTTTAATTAAGGATTGACATCGCCATTTTTTTCCTGAATGGTCGATTTCTGATGGCTACTGTGAAAGTTACGGGCTATTCATTTCTCTTTTCGTGCCTGAGTATTCTTTTAATTCCCCTTCCGTCTGCAATAGGAAGCCAGTAGATGCTACTTTCTCACTCTCTCTATTTTACTTGTTATCACAGCAAAAGAGATGCAACGGGTTGGGATTCTAAATGTTTTGGGAAAATCCAGCACCTGAAGCATTTGCATTCTTTGGGAAGAGAGGGGGTCAGGTGACGGGCTCACTATTCTTTTCATCGACAATGTGCACTAGTTGGCTTCATGATAGAATTTTCTGTGACATTTGTAACCCGTCCGTCACAGTTTCTGCTCTATTCCTCTAGACCGTGAACTTAATTTAAAAAACACGAGCTTTCTTAATGGTACGTAATCTGTATGGGCCTCTAGTATTTATGCATATCGTTCTTGGTTATTAAATTCAAGAAATTCCCACCGTCTCATATACCGTATCAAGATTATGAAGTGTTTATCCGCAAGAACGTCATATATAATTGGGTGAATCTGTACATAAGTTTAGTCCTCGCAGAAACTTGACATTGCTAAAGTGCGTGGGGAGTCGGTGTGGTGGCGTCGCCCTTTTATACTGGAACGTTTAAGTTGTTGGGCGGACGGAAAGGGGAAGCAGAAAATTTTTTCGGGTTTGCAGCTAACCGACCGTGGCTTTAGGTGTGCTCGGGCTTACATGAATAGAGAAGCGGGGATTGATTAAGCGAATGCTCTTTCAAAGTATATGATGCTCAAAAGAGGCACTAGGCTCGATTTCGGTGAACGAACACAAAACGAACAAAGAGTTTCAATTGCTTCGAAAAGTCGTGAGAAGTATAACAGAGAATGAAACATTCTCCAATTTGCCAAGAGCTACGGGAAATATGTCAAGATCAGAGAAGAAGTCGAAGAAAGCTGCATGTGCTCGTCGGAGTACAGAGGGAGAGGGAGAAAGAGAGAGAGATCATGGGTTATTCTGTCACGTGCAAATTTTGAAGCGATGGAAGTGGATTCGCGTGGCATGGGAGTGTGGAGATGCACGTATATTACATCTTTGTCCCCACCCGCTCCCGCTGGGAACGACGCAACGGGAGGGGCATTGTTGTCCTTCGATCCTTTTGGATAAACATTCCGTACTAACCGAAAATAACTTTCTGTATTGACGGTTATCCACGATGTCCTATCCGAAGTCCAAGTAACCGCTCACTCCCCCCCACTACAAAAGCCACTCCAATGGCATCGGTTAAGCTTTTTGGCCAACCCTTCTCTTTCACAACTTTCTGTATTGACCGAAGACGGGGGAAAAAAACATGAACATCGATTCCGACTTCCATTTCACTGTTCCTCCGACCCATGAGATCCTCACTTCCTTCGCTTCGATCCCCACGGCCGACTCCTCTTTCGCGAGATACGACCCGAACCCACGCAAGAAGCGCACCCGACTGATACAGTTCGATTCCAACTTAAGCGTGCCGAGTTCCTCGGGCGTTTCGAGGCCCAAGTATGGGAAGAAGCCCGACCCTGGGTTGCCGAAGATCACCCGACCGTGCAGCGAGTGTGGTAAGAAGTTCTGGTCGTGGAAGGCCCTGTTTGGCCACATGCGGTGCCACCCTGAGCGCCAGTGGCGCGGGATGAACCCGCCGGCGAACTTCCAGCCGGTTGCGGATTCCCCTGCCAAGTCGTCGAGCAGTGTCGTCGTCGATCAAGGGGTGATGACAGAAGAGGATCATGAGGTCGCAATGTGCTTGCTTATGCTGGCTAACAATGCTCCCATGGACGCGGATTCGCCTCGTGCCGCGACAACAAATGAAGGGCTTCGGAGTTCTGACATGTTTCCCGCAGGAGACGTGGGAATGGGGGTCGATCACGATACCGATGGGGGATGCCGGTCGGATTCAAGCAATCAGTTCGAGTGCTCAAGTTGCAAGAAGGTGTTCGGGTCACACCAGGCCTTAGGGGGGCACAGGGCAAGCCACAAGAACGTCAAGGGCTGCTTCGCAATGGCGAGGAGCGGAGATGGCGAGGTGGGTTTCCATAATGTCAGTTGCTCATTAGACTGCAATCGGGACTTCATCGCTGTGCCCTTTAAGGACCATAGTGGTGGGGAGGATATTATGACGCTTGATTTAGGGCACCGGTGCAGTATTTGCCTGAAGGTCTTCTCTAGTGGTCAAGCCCTTGGTGGGCACAAGAGGTGCCACTGGGAGAAAGGAGAAGAGCCATTCTTGGCTCAAGGTCTCGACCCTTTCATGACGAAAGAGCCGCCACCTCGTTCTACTCTGGACTTAAACTTGCCTGCCTCGGTTGGAGAGGGTTCCACCTCGTCTTGCTTTTCTGATCTGACTCTGGATTTGAGGTTGGGGATTTGATTATGCGGGTTTGGATTTCTAATTTTACTGTGTGTCATTTGAAGTCGTGCTATTTTATGTGTACCATTGATATCTTCTGACTTGGATAGGGTTGGGCACCCCAACATTTCTTAAGTGGGTTATAGTGATTATATGTTGTTATTTGTGATGCTGCAGTAAAAGTTCCTAAACAGAATTTGCTGAATTCTTCCACTGTGCACACTTCTTTTCGGGTATTTTTGTTCGCTGATTAACGTTGATTGCGACCTCTGGCGCTTGCTAAAAGGAAATCTGATAATTCATGCTTCACTGAGGACGACTAGCTTTACAAATTGTGCGCTATCATTCTGGTTCTTGATCCGATGATGCTAGAAAGCAAAATATTCGGCTACAGCACAGGTGAATGTCAACAGAACAACTCAATAATCTGATGTCAATTTTGTTAGACTGCTATGATCACTTTGTCGAACTTTCCCTTAAAGTAAATTGCATTCGGGCTCTCCGGATATCACTTATGCGCGACTCTGAGGAACATGCTCCGACTTTTCACAAGGCAGCTGAACTCCCCTAAATGTTGCAACAATTGAACTCCTTCCTAGCATAAGATCTCCTAACCACAATAATCTGGCTACATTTACTGGTCATCGGATTATATAGGATGGCTATGTTTTGAATGTATTTGTGAAAATAGATTCTGTCGACCGAAATGGTAGGCTAGTCCTCACATTTATGAAATTGGATTATAACGTTTGATAATGGTAAAGCCCGTCCATTGGGGTTATTAACTTGAGAAGAGCGAGTAATACTTTTGGAAAGTTTGCAGCTTTACAATTCATGTATGGAGATCAGAAAAGCAGCCTGTTTTCAAATGCCTTTGGCGTCAGCCAAATAACTGCATTAATCATAATTGACAGGTAGCGGCTACAGGCACCATTCACTGTGAAATCACATGACAACTTTTCCAAAACATTCATGCTTTTGTATTGGATTTGGAATTAGTCTAAAGAAGGGACTCATCAACACCGTCACAATCAAGTATTCTCGCTCCTAGAAAGATCATGGCAGCTTGACACAAGAGACGTGGTATGTGAGTCGCCGCAAAACTTCTCATTTGCTTACAGGAAAATAGTTTGGGAGCCGAATTGCTTATTGGGTGAGCGCAGTTACACGATATATGGTTAATCTGTTTTGCAGATTCAAGATGCAACACGACTTTCATGTTTTGCACAACTTTCAGAAAGAAGAAAGTTTGATTGCACCAGTCTGTTCTGTTTGCTAGATGAATACCGAGAGTGAAGTAAAATTCCCTCGTAAGACGATATTAGGTCAATTTTCTTGAAACTCAAGAGATTCTTCTTTGAACGAGTCGTTATTTCCAAACAATCAGATCTTCTTTCGCAGCTGGCCTTGGTCTGTATTTCCATATGATCATGTTGCAGAAAGAAAAGTTGTGATGCATTGCATCGCGATATCTCGGTTCAAACACTCATTATGCAGATTTTCACAAATGAATATTCATACCGTCGACGGTACTCGCTCATAAAATTAAGGTTTTCGTCTCAGAATATTACTACTATTGTTGAATAACTAGTCAAGGGTTCACCATTGCTTATCCAGCTTGAATCCACATTAAGATACCTTTTCAAATGCTTCATTTCATTCATTTCAGAAAACTTATAATGCTCTCGGTTGCCGACTTTGTACTGTAGAAAACACAAATGGTAGAATCTTCCTGAGTATATAAATGAGCTAGCAGACATCAATAATGAATCCATTTAGTATCTTGCACCGATTCTATTGACCTGCGGTATCCACATCCCTAAACGTCGTAATCAACATCGCAATAATGCACTAAACAAATGCAGTTTGACTCTAAGAGCTGATGCAAACAGCAAAAAAAGAGTGCGCCGGATATTCAAGATACAACACGACCTTCATGTTTTGCACAACTTTCAGAAATAAGAAAATTTGATTCCACCAGTCTCTTTCTGTTCGCTAGATGAATGCCGGGAACGAACTAAAAATCCCTCGAAAGACGATATTGGGCCAATTTTCTTGAAACTCAAAGGAGACCTTTGTTATATTTTGACTTTCAAATAAAAGATAAGGATAGTTTGA
Source organism: Psidium friedrichsthalianum (assembly GCA_019149425.1). Classification (NCBI taxonomy): domain Eukaryota; kingdom Viridiplantae; phylum Streptophyta; class Magnoliopsida; order Myrtales; family Myrtaceae; genus Psidium; species Psidium friedrichsthalianum. The sequence goes on along the minus strand of JAGVVM010004942.1, from coordinate 6,622 downwards.
ATCATGCGTTTGCATCATACATTTTTGTTTTAGGATTTTTCAGAGGGGGCTATAAAAGAATAAATTGCATATTATATTGTAACGCTTACTTTTACTTTTGCCTCGAGCTTTTTGCTTTTTGTCTTGAAATCCTTTTTTTTTTTTCACTTCTTTTTATAAGATCTTTAGATTTTTGATTGTATGCTTGTATTCATTATTGAAGATAGTAAAATGGCTTTCTCCTCATGATTTTTCTCGTTTTGGATTTTCTACATATATCGTGTCTCGTGCGTTTTTTTTTATTATCTTACTTTCATCTTTCACTATTTCGCGCTTGAATTCACGCATCACTTAGTGTTTTCTACAACAAATTGGTATCCGAGTGAAGGAATTTCGGTCCTTTGTTTGAGATGCCATCTATCAAGTTCAAAGTGGTAACCTTCGATAGCCGAAACAATTTTGGGCTATGGAAGATTAAGATGAAGGCATTGTTGCATCAAAAAGGTTCTATTAGAGCCTTGGATGGGAATTATCCCAATGACATGACTGCAATAGAGATCGAGGAGATGAAAGAGAAGGTGCACAACACCATTCAATTGTCATTGTTTGATAAGGTGTTTCGTGATGTTACCGATGAATAAATGGCTTCGGGATTGTGGCAAAAGTTACAAAGTTTCCAAATGAAAAATCTCTTACGATGATATCATTCTTGAAATTGCGTCTTTATATGTTAAAGATGCAATAATGTACTCCTATTCAATAACATCTAGATGAATTTAATAAGATCATAATTGATATGAAAAATCCAGATTTGAAGTCAGATAATGAAGACCAAGTTCTAATTGTGTTGTGCTCGCTATCGAGCTCGTATGAGAATTTTGTGAATTCTATAATGTATGGAAGAGAATCCATAACTCTTGAGGATGTGAATGTCTCGCTGAATTTCGCGGAGATGCATACAAAGTTAAATGTGAGTAGTAGTATAGATAAAGCCAATGACTTAGTTGTTCAGGGAAGGTTGAATCATCGGGATAAATACAGTAATAGAAAATGGCGTTCAAGGTCTAGATCAGATCAAGATAAGAGAAAAGTTGAGCGTTAATATTGCCACAAGTTTGAACACTATAAAAATGAGTGTCCTTTGCTCAAGGTTAAGGGAAAAATGTCCATGGAGAATTTTGATTCTACTAGTCTAATGAAAGATAGTGAGTCTGCTAATGTAGCTAATATTCTTACTATTTTATTTTCGAATTATCATGTAGACAATGAATGGATTTTGGATTCGACATGGTCATACCATATATGGCCAAATAAAGATTGATTCCACACATATGAGAAAGTCAGTAGTGGTTTAATTTTAATAGGTAACAATGCAATTTCTAGAATTATGAGTATTGGTATGATGTGGATTAAATGTCATGACAGGATAGTAAAAACTTTGACAGATGTTAGGTGTATATCAGATTTGAAGAAGAACCTTATTTCATTGATCAGTTTGGATTCCAATGGATATATGTGCATCGGTGGAGGTGGAGTTTTGAAAATTTCAAAGGGCTCTTTGATTGTGAGGAGAGATAACAAGAAGAATGGTCATTTTAAGTTATGTAGGAAAGTATCATTGTGAGGTCTTTAATATATCATCCTCTTCAAATTCTAATAAATCAAGGTTATGGCATATGCGGTTGGGCCACATAAACGAAAGATGAATGACTATTTTGAGTAAATATGGTTTACTTTGTGGGAAGCATATTGTTTTACTTGATTTTTGCGAGCGTTGTATTTACAAAAAATAGAGTAGAGTTAGTTTTAGTACTAGAGTGCACTCGATGAAGGGCACAATTGATTACATTTACTCCGATTTATGAGGATCTACACAAGTTACATCTAAAGGTGGTGTAGATTACATCTAGGATTATATTTACTCCGATTTATGAGGACCTACACAAGTTACATCTAAAGGTGGTGTAGATTACATCTAGGGTTACATTTATTGATGACTTTTAATTGAGGTGTTCCCACGGCCGGCGAGTTTGCGTTCAAACCAGTTGTGAAGCATGACTAATCCTCGGGGGCCTAGCGTAGTAACCGACCGCCACGATCCTTCACTTAAATTATCAATGTCCAGCAGGGGGTTTGAACCCAAAACCTAGCACTCGTGAATGCATAGTCTCAAGCCCACCTACCAACTGGGCCACCGATGGATGGGTATAAAAGTGACGTTTTTGATACGTTTAGAAAGTGGAAGATGTTGATTAACAATCAAACTAATAAGAAGATAACATGTCTCGAAATAAATAATGGTCTCGAGTTTTGCGGAGGTGATTTTAATAAGTATTATGAAGATTCACGGAATGTTTGAAATCGAACAGTCAGGTATACACTTCAATATGATGGGGGTGGTAGAGCGCATGAATCGAATACTTTTAGAGAGAGCTAGATGTATGCCTTTTAATGCTGGACTTGAAAAAGATTTCTGGATTAAAGCTGTGAACACGACATGTTATTGGGTAAATTGTTCTCCTTCGACCGTAATTGAATGTAAGGCTCTAAATGAGGTATGGTCTAGTAAACTTTATGATTATTCTGTTTTGAAAGTATTTGAATGTCCTACTTATTATCATATAAAAGATGGTAAGCTTGAACATAAAGCCAAGAAAGATATTTTTGTTGGTTATGCAGATGATGTTAAGGGATATAGATTGTGATATTCTAAACCTTAGTCACTAAAGTTTATAATTAGCAGAGATGTTACTTTTGATGAAAATTTCATGCTTGATAAGAGAAAATTTATTGAATATACAAATATTCGGGAAAAGAATGTAGCGAAAGAGACAGAGTTTAGTATAGAGAATCCACGGAGAACTTCTAAAGATTTTTCCTATTCAGTTAGAAAGTGACAATTTGCAATAAGACTCATATTCGATTGAAGATGAAGTAGAAAAAAGTTGAATAACCTCAGATTTGGTTGCGGGGAGAGCTAAAGGGCAAATTAAGCCTCCCCAAAGGTATGGTTTCTCTGATTTGGTAGCATATGCCTTTACAATTGTTGAAGGGGTTGGTATTGAAGAACCTTCTACATTTTGTGAAAATATTTTTTGTTATAAATGTGAGAAGTGGCTTGTTGCAATGAATGAAGATATAGAGCCTCTTCATAAAAAACAAACTTGGGATCTTGTAAAATTTTCTAAGAGCAAAAGAGCTATTAGATGCAAGTGGATTTTCAAAAAAAAAAGGGAAAATTCTAGGGGTTAAAAATGGAAGATGCAAAGCATGTTTGGTAGTGAAGGGTTTTAGTTAGAATGGGGAGATAGACTTCAATGAAGTATTCTCTCTAGTTGTGAAACATAGTTTTTTCATGTGTTGCTCGCATTAGTGGCACTTCATGATCTAGAGCTTGAGTAACTTGATATCAAGACTGCTTTTCTGCATGACAAGTTTGAGGAGACAATGTATACGTCTTAAACCCGAAGGATTCGTTGTTAAGGGTAAAAAAGATCACATTTGCAAATTGAAACACTCATTGTATAGTCTCAAGCAATCTTCACGGCAATGGTATAAGAGATTTAATAGCTTTATATTGAGTCACGGCTATGTGTGGAGTACGCATGGCAATTGTGTGTACTATAAGAAATTGCATGATGGTTCTTTTGTTTATTTGCTATTATATGAGGATGACATGTTTATTGTAGCGAACGATATGCCAGATATACAATTGTTAAAGAGACAATTTAGCAAGGAATTTGAGATGAAGGATCTTGGAGCTGCCAAGAAAATTTCTAGGTATGGATATTAACAGATATAGACAGGTTGGGAAGTTACACCTTTCACAAAAGGAGTCTATTGGGAAAAGTGTTTGAACATTTCGACATGAAGAATGCTAAACCGGTAAGTACTCCTTCGGCATCTCATTTTAGACTTTCTGCTTCTTTGTCACCTAAAACTAAAGAAGAGGAAGAGGAGGTGTCTCGAGTTCCATATTCTAGTGTCATTTATAGTCTTATGTATGCTTTGGTTTGCACTCGTCTAGACATTTCCCAAGTAATTAATGTTGTGAGCAGATATATGGCATATATGTGTAAAGCTCATTGGCAAGTAGTGGAGTGGATTCTTTCGGTATATCTAGGGTATTTCAGATGTTGATTTGGTCTTTGATAGAGGTTCTAATATAGGGCATTCGATTGTTGGCTTCGTTGATTTTGACTATGCAAGTGATCTTGAGAAAAGGAGATCTCTGATAAGTTTTATTTTTATGTTTGATGGTTCCGCGGTTAGTTGGAGAGCAACTTTACAAGACATGATTGCTTTATCTACAAATGAAGCAGAGTACATGTAAGCAATGAGAGTAGCAAGGAAAGCTCTTTGATTGAAGCGTTTGGTTACAAAACTTGGGGTAATATAGGAGGGAGCTTCTGTTATCTTTGTGATAATCAAAATACAATTCAGTTAACCAAAAACTTGATTTATCATGAGAGAACAAAATATATCGACATTCAGTATCATTTTGTGCGTGATGAGATTGCTAAAAGTACTGTTCACGGTGAAGAAAGTACCACGGCAAATAATCCAGCGGGTATGTTGATCAAACCAATTCCTTTGACCAAGTTTAAGTATTGTTTGGAATTGGTTGACATTTTCGTCATTTGAGTTACTTATGCGGAATTGGTGGCATTTTATCCCTTGATTTCTACATCAACTATGCTCACGCAGGCTTAGGGTTGTGCATTGTCGATTTTCACCATTTGACAGGTGGCCTTGTATGGTCACTCTTAGTGTTGAGGGAGAGAGGTATTGTGGCGTTTGTTAAAATGCTCTTCTGGAGATTTAAAGTCAAAATCGAGATCTGTTATATTTCGACTTTCAAATAAAAGATAATGGTAGTTTGGACCATACATTTTTGTTTTAGGAAATTTTTTTTAGAGGGGGCTATAAAAGGATATGTTGCATATTACACTGTAATGCTTGCTTTCGCTTCTACTTTTGCCTTGAAACCTTTTGTTTTTTACTTCTTGTTAGATATTTTAGATCGTTGATTGTACGCTTGTACCCGTTATGGAACATAGTGAAATCCCTTTCTCCCGTGATTTTTTCCGTTTTGGGTTTTCCGGATAAATCATGTCTCGTACATGTTTTTTATTTTACTTTCATCCTTGGCTATTTCGCGCTTGAATTTGCGCATCTTTTCGCTTTTTCCGCAACACCTTCTTTGAACCAGTCTTTATTTCCAAACAATCAGATCTTCTTTCGCAGCTGGCCTTGGTCTGTATTTCCACATGATTATGTTGCAGAAAGAAAAGTTGTGACGTATTGCGTCGCGATATCTCGGTTCAAAACGCTCATTATGCAGATTTTCCCCAATGAATATTCATACCGTCGACAGTACTTTCTCATAAAATTAAGGTTTTTCGTCTCAGAATATTGCTACTATTGTTGAATAACTAATCAAGGGTTCGCCATTGCTTATCCAGCTTGAATCCACATTAAGATACCTTTTCAAATGCTTCATCTTCATTCAGATTTCAGAAAACTTATAATACTCTCGGTTGCCGACTTTGTACGATAGAAAAAACAAATGGTAGAATCTTCTTGCTGAGTATATAAATAAGCTAGCAGACATCAATAATGAATCCATTTAGTATCTTGCACCGATTCTATTGGCTTGTGCCATCCACGTCCCTAAACGTCGTAATCATCACCGCAATAATGCACTAAACAAATGAAGTTTGACTCTAATGCTGATGCAAACCGCGCAAAAAGCGTGCGCCGGACTTGCAGCTCGCTAAGATTGAAAAGAAAACAGCTCAAGATTTGGCGGTATCGTTTATAATTAGGCTATGCTACTATAATTAGCAGCACCAGCCAGTCTCTTCGCAACATCTTATTCAACTGTATCTTTCGAGAACTAGGCGCCGTGGAGGGCCGGGAAGAAAGAAATGGAGATACTGTGTTATTCATGCATGTGCCAAACTGATGACCGCTTCTGGAAGTTTTTGCCTGGCACCTTCAGTCATAGCGAAATAAAATGGAAAATCTCTATCCGTTTTACATCCGTTGTTCATCGGCTGCTGAAAAACATCTAGGTTTAGCTAAAACAACCATGGACTCTTTCATCAAGAACTAGTAAGAGGCCAACAAATTTGTCAACTGCTCGAAAACTCGACACTTGAACAGCAACTCTGCAACTTCATGGAAAAAGGGTCATCCTTCATCTAGAAAACTCGACACTTGAACAGCAACTCTGCAACTTCATGGAAAAAAGGGTCATCTTTCACTAAAAAGATGAGGAAAAATGACAAGGGAAGGTGAGAATCTCAACCCCACCAAGCAGAAGGCCAATTTGGTTGTCAAGTAGCCTGAAAACAAATTCCTGGTCTGACGAAGTTCGTCGCTGACTGCTGCGACGAGAAAGATCATTGGTAGAGGATCAAAATTATTCATCATGCAAGTGGAGGGGTCATTATCTCAACTGATCCATCAGTAAAGTCCACAATAATTGTGCTCTTCAACAGCTTTCTGTGAAAAAACAAGCACAGGAAATCCAATTGCTTAGCACATGAGTGCGTTCACAAATCCCATCTTAAACTAGAAGTTAAAGGAACAGTTCACACTTTACAACACACAATTCAACTCACGCATACATCATACC
>JAGVVM010004941.1:0-15067 GCA_019149425.1 Psidium friedrichsthalianum | reverse complement strand
TTCTGGAGCAAACAGGTTATGGTAAAGTATCATCTAGACAAGATAACTCTTTCCTCCCTTGGACAAGAAGTGCACACTCGGGCCAGATGATGTTCGTCTTCAGGTCGATACTCCTCCCATCTCTTCTCCAGGCTAATAATCCTTCAAGAAATAGGACTGCTTCAGCCATATAAGGCCGTTTTTGGGGTCGAACTGCGTGCAAAGTAGAGCCAGGCGGACGGTTTTCTCGACCTCACTCCTGTCATAGCCGCCGGCATATCGGCATCGACTAGCCTTTCCAAACTGTTCGTTCTTGAAGAGGGCGCGTGCCCACTGAAGCAGCCCCAGTTCGTTTCCGTCGAGGCAGGTTGTTTCCCAAGCTTTTCGACTGGTTATGAGCTCCAGAAGCGTCATGCCGAACCCGTAAACGTCGCTCTTTACCGAGTTTTTCCGGTAAAGCGCTCCGGATCCATGTAACCCAGCGTTCCCATCGTGCAGTCAGTAAAATAGGCTTCTTGGCCGTCGGGCTCTCCTTCGGAAGCGGCCTTCTCTTTGTACTCGTCCATGAACAGGGCCATCCCAAAGTCTGCAACATGAGCCTCCAAGTTTTCATCCAACAGATATTAGCAGGTTTAATGTCCCTGTGAATTATCTTCCAATTATGCAAATGGGAGAGGCCTCTCGCAGCTCCGATTGCTATCTTCTTCCTGGAGGACCAATCCAGTGGGATTTTCTTATAGACTGTCCTCTTAAAAGGGAGTCTAGCTTCGTTCACCATGAAAGTGTACACAAGCAGGGATTCTCCGTGCTTCGGGGACAAACAAAAGCCTAGAAGCTGAACCAGATTCGGATGGGGGAACCGTGTTCCCGTTTTCACTTCAGCATGGAATATCCATGGCTGAGAGGCACGTCTAAAGAGTCTTTTTACAGCCACCCTGGAGCCGTCCCCCAGGACTCCTTTGTACACGCAACAGTACCCGCCTTCACCCAACTTCTTGTCTCGCTGAAGTTGTTGGTAGCGACCTTCAGCTCACGGAAACTGAACATTTTAAGGCATCCTTTTTCCGGCCATCGGAGCGGTTCGCTTGGCCTCCAGAAACCAAGCTTGGAAAATGAATTGGCCAAGCGCAGAGAAGCACCGCAGCGACCTGGCGGGGTGTTATAGCTTTGATGAAACTGCAGCCAGCAGGGTTAAGCGGCAGACAAAATGATGATGACCGAGAAGCAGGCAGGGGATGCGGATCGAAGTCGGGAGGATCTTCGGTGAGATCGAAGGTCGAAAACTTGAAGACCATGGTTCTTCGCTCTTCTGAAACACCACACTCCTTGGAACTTGTCTTTTTCGCGGACAGGAACAGGATGAGGAAGGAAGAAGAGTAATCTGCTGCCGAGGTGAGCCTGAGCTGTCTCTGGCTGGATATCAAGACTCCCAAATTTTGGTTGCCTGTCATGCCTGCAGATGGACACCGTACCTGCACTTTATCAAAGCCATTGAATTCGCGGCACCAGATTTCAACCGCTAGATCGAAAGAGAAAGGTCGTGGCCATTGAATTCGCTCCAGTCCCAACAGGTGGCCAATTTTCACGCAACATTGAAGGTCTCACACCCATCAGAAAATGCATGATTGAGACAATGAAAGTCAAATTTTTATGGCGTTTGTGTCTTGGTTACGACGGGTCGTTGTGACCGTCGTGATCCTAAAAGATATGCGATATTGTGTTCTGATTACAATGACTCAGAGCTTCGTGATTGAAAAGAAAAGAAAAAGGCAAAACCATGTTCAAACTACAAGTTTGGTCATAGAAGCAACTTCTCCAACTCCTCGAGCCATCAGAGAATCACCAGGAGATGAAAAGGTCCGCAAGATGGCAAGGAAATTTGGCGAAAGATGGTGAGATGAATGGGAGAGAAGCAGCAAAACGAGAGAGAAGATGGAAAACAAAAAAAGGGCACGGATAACAAAAAGTGAGGTTTTGTATTAGATGGGAAAGAACGTTTGTTTGCAAACAAGAATGCAAAATTCACAATTTGAAATTTAGATTTAACTCAAGTAGGATACGTAACCAAAAAAAATATATATATCGGGAATATTTCAAATAAGAGGCTGAAGTGCTTTCATTTTTCTGAAATAAGGATTTGAAATTGATATTATTTCAAATAAGAGTGTATGACGTAGTCAAATCGTTTTAAATAAAGGCTTGAAGTGACCAAATCTCTCGAATAAGGCTTTTCGCCTCCTTTTTTTCTTCTTCTTTTCTTTTCTTTTTTCTTTTTCCATCTTCCTCCCCCGACCATGCCAAATCTCTCGAATAAGGGCTTTTCGCCTCCTTTTTTCTTCTTCTTTTCTTTCTTTTTTTCTTTTTCCATCTTTCCTTCCCCGACCATGCCAAGTCTCATAGATGGCCGCGAAGGTCGCCAGCCTCGGGTGAAGGCTGCCCCTGGTGACCTCTACCTTCCATCGATGAGATTCGATGATGGCCAAAGAAGGGAAGAGGGAAAAGGAAAAAGGAAAAGAATAGGAAAATAAAAAATCAACAACCGGGTGAAAATTCCCGCTCACGATAAAATTTCTTCTTTAAAGGTGAGTGATATTCCCCTTTAATGGAGCAGATGGTGCTCACCCACTAAAAGATAGGGTGAATAGCAGCAAAGTCCGTCTCAACATCTTTAACTATTTCTTTTGAATCTTTTCGTAAAGGATGATAATGCAGGACGAGAAGTGGATTAGACTGTAGTGAAGAAACTATCTTTTCCCTTAGGATGCCTTTGATTTAGTTTTTTACGAAGGGCTTTCAGCCTCCAAATCTCCTTGGTTAAAATATGAGGTGTTAATGGCGAGTGTTTTTTGGGCTTCATTGCCAAATGCTAGCATTCGGAAAGCTAAAACTTTTAATGGGTATGTGGCGGTTCAACTGGCTGATCTTGGTGCCGCGGCTCGCCGCCTGCTGATTCGCCCTGGCCTCCTTCATCTTCACCGTCACCAGCTCCCGCGGTCCTCCTCCCCCCACTGGTACGACTTCGAGGCTCTCAGGTACTCTTCCCCCAATTTCTTTTTCCCTCTCCTTCTCTTTTCCTTTCCACTCACTTTTCTCGCCTTCCTTTTCCTCTGGCTTTCTTGTAACGGGGGTTGCGAGACTCGTTCTTGGTCTTCTCTGGATTGCAAGACGTGTGTTTGTGCTGGTGCTAATTGTGATGGTGGAATTGCTCAGTCAAATTGCTAGTTATCTTTTGTCGGAATCTCGTTTATGTCAATGTGGGCAGAATTGTTAGTCAAATTGCTCAGTCAAATTGTGATGGTGGAATTGCTATTTGTTGGACCGTTAAGCTAGTTGATTGATGATTTCTGCACACGTAACGTTATCATCGCCTGTTGGTTCTTGTGTTTGAGGTGAGGCGGATGAATGTTTTTAGACCTTAGGTTCTGATTCGTGTCTTGTCTGGAGCAGAAGCTCATTGCTGGGAACTTTTGATGCATGTCAAGTTTCTGACTTCATAGTTTGTCTGTCTCAAGTTAGTCTTTCTTATTGCTTTACTGTTTTCTGTCCAAAATTTATGGCTTTTGCTGCTGTACTGCAATGCTGTGAAACGCACGGTATCCCCCAGTACAAGCTTTTAATGGGTATGTGGCGGTATTATGATAGCCTTCTTCTGCTTGTTGTGCTTTGACATAGAAATTGTTGGTTTCCTTTGTCCTTGTACCTTATTCTGAATTGATTACATGGTGATCACTGATCCAAGATGTCTTCATTCGCAGATTAAGAAGGCAATACTATCGGCCTAGAATCATGTGAAAGGTTTTGTTTTTGGATCGAGCAAGAAACCTTGAGAGAGCCACTTGGGGAACTTGGGGGCTCCAGGGATTCACCAAAAGAACAACCACGATCCTGTTGCCGTGTTCCCTTCGCACCGAAGAAGGTCTAATCTTGACTCTTTTTGCTTCGGTTTGAGCAGGATATCACAGTTTTTTGTATGTTTTGTGGTAGATCTGATGTATATACCAGAGGAGACTAGTTCAGTTTTTCGAATGTAAGAATCCTTGAGTATGGAATTTGACAGAAGTTTTTTAATTGAGTTTTACTTCAACTTGTTCCGCTCTGGATGAATTAATATGGGTTTTTTTATTGTGTTTGTGCTATTGCTAATCTCTCTCAAGCATTTACACAAGTAGTCGTAGCCCAGTAATGAGCATTTTGATTTTTCATGCATTGAATCTCTAACTCGCCTCTTGACCTCACGCCTCGCGCGCCAGCGATCATGCTCGCTTCTCTTCCTTGTGCATATTCTCGCATTCGGCTCCCTTCCAATTTCTAATCTCTCTCAAGCGTTAGTTTTACTTAACGGATTAAGTAAGTGTTTTAAATAAGTGTTGATATACTTTAAATTGTTGAGAGATGGAAGTGAAATTATAGTAGTTTAGTGAGGGGTAAAAATGGAAGCAAAAATCTTGTTCACACCAAAGGGTTTCAAATATAAGTTTACCAAACACTCTTGCATTTCCTCAAAGCTCTTTTTCAATTACAATTACCAAATAGTCTTGCATTTCCTCAAAACTCTTTAGGCTAAAGGCTTCTGCAATTGGCCAAAGGATTTTCCCAAAAGTCGAACCAAACGCACCTAGCAAACAAAAAAAAAATTCTAGTTCAAATCGAATTTCAGGGTTAAGTTAATCCCAATATTTGATGGGCTTTGATAATAAGAAAAAAATAATAATCTAATAACAGGACATGAGCGAATACACTCAAACTAAAATTCCGTTTGTTTCGTGACAAATGAGTGCTTTGAAAAACATATTTCTAAAAATAATGGCTTGTATCGCTTGAAATAATTAGCCAAAAATGACTTTATTACCGACAACAATTTCGATTTAACTTTTGTATAGACGATGAAAATATTTTGCATACATCTATTTTTGTAACCAATATAAGCAATCATTTATTAAACTATATTTTTCAAATTACTCATTTCCGCACAATAAAGAGAGCCTCAGCAAAAAAAAAAGATCCAGCAGCAATTGGTATGATGCTGAAGCTGAGGCAGCCACAATCTCACGGGTGAATCTGGAGCAACAGGTTCTTGGAACTGGAAGGATCATCATTTAGGACCAGATAATTCTTCTTCTCTTGGACAAGAAGAGCAGTCGCTCGAACTTGAGAGATTAGCTGGGCTGGATACTTCGTCTTCACGTTCATAATCCTCCCATCTTTTCTCCAAGCTTATAATTCCTTCAAGAAATAGGACTGCTTCTGCCATATAAGGTCGTTTTTTGGGGTCGAACTGCGTGCAAAGTAGAGCCAGGCGAACGGTTTTCTCGACTTCACTCTCATTGTAGCTGCCCGGCATATCGGTATCAACTAGGCTTTCCAACTGTTCGTTTTTTAAAAGGACATGAGCCCATTGAAGCAGCCCCAGTTCATTTCCGTCGAGGCAGGTTGTTTCTCGAGCTCTTCGACTGCTTATGAGCTCCAGAAGTGTCACCCCGAACCCGTAAACATCGCTCTTTATGGAGTTTCTTCCGGTAAAGCGCTCTGGATCCATGTAACCAAGTGTTCCCATTGCGCAGGACGTGAAATAAGCAACGTCACCGTTGGGTTCTGCTTCGGAAACAGCCTTGTCTTTGTACTCGTCCATGAACAAGGCCAACCCAAAATCCCCAATACGAGCCTCCAAATCCTCGTCCAACAGTATGTTATCGGGTTTAACGTCCCTGTGAATTATCCTCAGATCATGCAGATGAGCAATCCCTCTCGCGGTGCCGATCGCTATCTTCTTCCTGGTGGGCCAATCAAGTGGGCGCTTCTCTGTTGGCTGTCCTCTTAAAAGGGAGTCTAGGCTTCCGTTCACCATGAAAGGGTACACGAGCATGTATTCTCCACGCTTTGACGGCCGACAAAAGCCGAGAAGCGGAAGCAGATTCCGATGCCAGATCATGCTCCCCAATTTTACTTCAGCACGCAGCGTCAATCCTAGAGAGGTACATCCAGTGAGTCTTTTTATCGCTGCCCTGGAGCCGTCTCCCAGGACTCCTTTGTACACACAACCAAACCCGCCCTGACCAACCTTCATTGTATCACTGAAGTTGTTGGTGGCGACCTTCAGCTTGCGGAAAGCGAACCTTTTAAGGCGTCCTTCCTCTGGAAATTGGATTGATTCGCTTGGCCTCCAGCAAGCAAGCTTGGAAGCTGAATTGGCTAAGTGCTGAGAAGCACCGACAACGACCTGGTGGGATGTTACGGCTTTGATGAAACTGCAGCCAGAAGGATTAAGCGGCAGACAAAACGTTGATGACTGAGAAGCAGGCGGTGAATGCAGATCGAAATCCAGAGGATCTTTGGTGGGATCGAAGGTTGAAAACTTGAAGACCATGGTTTTTTGCTCTTCTAAAACACCGCACTACTCAGAATCCAAGCACGCAGAAAAAGAGATTTTCATGAAGTGGAACCGAAGAAGGAACGAAGAAGAGTTTTCTGCTGCGGAGGTGAGCCTGAGCTGAGTGTGGATATTGAGACTTGTAAATTTGGGTCGTCCATACTTACCAAATTCAATAGAAAAAAGCATGGTAGGTTTCGCTTTGTGGAGTATGGTATCGTCAATGTTGATAATGCTTTGTTAATGTCCCGCCAAGCGATGACTCGAACGAGTCAGTCACCCTTGTCGCTTTCGCTTCTCCCGTCTTTGTTGATCTTTGTTAGAAAAATTAGTCCAACATTTAGAATTTCTATGCCGTCTGAATGCAATTCATCCAGTTTCCTCAGACACCAGCCGCTGCTAAGGCGAATTATACGCTCAGGCTAGCAAAGGTATTAATGACCTTCACCGGGTAGAAGAAGAACTGGAGAAGAGGTGTAATGAATTTTCACTTTTAGTCCCTGAAGTTGTGCTCTTTTCTTAATCAAATCCTCGCACCTTTGACTTGTTGAATCAAGTCGTTGACCTTTCGTAAATTTCGTTATCAAGTCTCTCTCACACCGATTCCGATCAATTAGTCTAGCTAGTACAGACACATTATTAGCCGGAGAAAATGGACGAAGTGTCTCCCTGTATACCAACCGAAGAATCGACAATTGAACATAAGTGGAAAAGCATTAAAGCAGCACGATCAACATCCAGGTTAAGACAGAACTCATGCATTTCTCAGAATCAGGACCCCCTCATCGGGGTTTCTCAGCTGAGCAACAACTCCATGGAACGATTATCTGGGATGTTTTAGTGATTAATCATCATGATGGAGACAAGAACCAGAGTCCACCATGTCCATGTCAAGTTTTCGGCATAATGGCATCGTTTGGGTACTACTCCTCCCATCTCCACTCCAAGCTAACAGCCCCTTCATGGACTACATCCAACATATTGGATCTTCTTTCCAAGTTGAGTCGTGTGCATAGTAGAGCTAGCTGGATCGTTTCCTCGACTGCTCTTTCCTTGCGCCCGCCCACTCCATATGTCTGCATCAACTAGCCTTTCCAAGTTTTTTTCTTTGGCCTGCCCATTACGGTAACAGCAGCCCCGGAGGACTGATCTATCTTTGAGCACTTCAAGTGCTAACAAGTTCGAGAAGGGTCACACCAAAAACTATAGACAACAATCTTCACCGAGTTCATTCCATTATTGGAGTACTCTGGATCAAGATATAAGTCCGTCCAGCCTATTTGGGTGCTAAGAAAGCCGAGGCTAAAGAACTGGCTTGCTGGAAACACCCTTCACTTCATCCCTTGTCCATGAAGATGGCCATCCCGAAATTGCCAATAACTAACCTGAAAGTTCTCGCCCAGCGGATGTTATTGGGGATTAATGTCCCGATGGATTACGCCGTGATCGTGCAGACGGGAAATCCCTCTCGCAGCTCCACAGCTATCTTCTCCTGGTCTTCACAGACGGCCATTCCCCTCTTAGAGACGAGAGGACACTTCATTAAGCATGTAATCTTTCAGTTCTGACAACGTGCAAAAGCCGAGAACCGGGACAAGGTTACAATGCGGGGGCATGTTTCCCAATTTCACTCCTGCATGGAACCCTCCATCATTTCCAATGGGAACGGGGAGCGCTTGGCGATTCCTTTTACGGCCACCCAAGAGCCGTCTGCCAAGAATCCTTCATGTATACGAGACCATATTATTGGCCCCTGCCCACATATTTTCATCTCTGAAGTGGTTGGAAGTGCTGCGCCTGAAGCTCAGCTCACGGAGCGAACCTTTTAAAAATGTCCTGGCGAAGCTCCATTTCAGAACCAGAAACTGGAGAGATTCATAAGGCCTGCAACATGAACAACCAGATTCGGAAGCCTAAATTGTTCGGCGCAGCGGGCCGAGGCCAGCGCTTGGCAGGATGTCACGGGTTTCCTCGAAACTGAAACCAGAAATATATGGCGGGCAAACTGTCAATGATTGAGAGCAGGCAGCGAGTCTGAATCATAACAGGAGTATCTTCAGTGAGATCCACGTAGGCGAATTTGAAGACCGTGATTTGGCTTTCGGACTCCTAGAAGGAGAATTGAAGCTCAGATTACACGTAAAGATTAAACCAGCAATTCTTAACTCGTCTTTCTCGGGACCTTCCCATTTTCCCTGATGAGCCGCAAACTTTGAGGAAGACGAATTCCCATGAATGACGCCAGAGGATCAATACATATGAGCAGAGTGAAAGCGAAAGAGAGGATGAAAGCCAAACCGTGAGGGCAATTAAGTCACTTCATGTAAGACGTTGTGGTTTCAGGCATATTTACTGGGGATAAGTGTATAGAAAGTCCTAAAAGTGTAATTGAGCCATAAAAATTTTCAAATATGTGATCAAAACTCTAAAACTTTTCGTTAACTCCATCCACTTGGCTAACCGTAAATGCTGATATGGTTTTTTTTTTTAAATTATTTTCTCCCTTTTATGTGGTGCTAATGATACTAAAATATGGGGGAAAAAAAGGAGAGGGCCAAAATAATGTCGTTTTGATCCAAATCTAAATTTTTAATCTAAATGTCATTCAATCAGATTAAAAAATAAAGTAAATTGAAAAAAAGAGGCAAAAGAGGGCGAGGGCAGTTATTGCCATCATTGCCGGAAAGGGCTGGCAATGGTGCTACGAGGCCGTTCGAGATCGCTAGACCCAACCAATGGCCAATAGCCCTTGCCTGCTGGCGAAGGCTCAGCAAGTCTCATTGACATTTGCCCCACCATTGCTAGCCGTTTTTGGCAATGGTGGGCAGTAGCGGCGAGGGTCTGGCGGGCCCTCTCGCCCTCTTTAATTCAGTTTATTTTTAGTTTTAGTCCAAACAATATTTAAACTAAAAAAAATCCAATTTGGATTGAAAGGATGTTTTTTTGGACTTGTTTAGTCCCGTTAGCACCATGTGGGAGAGAAAAAAAAATTTCTAAAAAAAATCACATGAGTTTTTTCGTTAGTCAAATTGAACAAAGTTAACAGAATGACTTAATTGTATCAATTTGATAAGTATTAAAGTTATTTTCACTTTTAAAAGTTATTGAGCCCAATTGTACTTTCATAATAAATTTTAGGATTTTCAATACGCTTATATATATTTAATGTTCTAGAAAAGTGACTTTTAGAGCGTGTTTCTAACCATTATAGGTGTGCATTTGGTATAAAGGTTAATATTATGAAAAATCTCAAACTAGTACACATGTGATAAATTTACCTCAAACTATTTTTTGCCACCAAAAATTTCAAACCGGTGCATCTATTACAAATTTATCCCAAACTAATTATTTCGATCACCAAAAATCACAAAACCGATACATATGTGATAAATTTATTTCAAATTAATTATTTCAATCATCAATATTTTCAAACTGATGCACATGAGATAAATTTACCTTTTGTTAGTTTTTTCTCTAATTGGATTAATACCACGAAAATCCCCAAATTGATATACCTTTCATAAATAGAAGGTAAAAAACCAAACGTGTACATCTAGAAATTGTCAGATATCATTCAACTCAGTAATTTGATAATAAAATTTAACAAAAACTAACGAATGGTAAATTTATTACATATATACCAGTTTGGGGTAAATTTATTAAAAAATATATCAGTTTATGATTTTTGTAGGTTAAAAAAATAATTAAAGATAATTTATCATAAGGTACTGATTTGGAGTTTTTCATGGTATTAACCCTTAGTATAACTATATTGAATTGAATTTTCCGACCAAAAAATACTGAGTTAAATTTACCTGAAAAATCCGACCCCCTCCAAATATATATATATATAGACACCTGAAATGGGAAAGCGGCATGTGCTTCGCTCGTGCGTCGGATACACCCCCACCGACGAGGATTTTGCTTCCTGCTCAACTCGCCATTTTTCAGTGAATTCACGACTTTCGAGTCGCCACACTGCTTGGCGGTGCTGTGACGCAGCTTCGATTGGCGTTGCAACCGATAGCTTCACCTTCCTCGACCCTCTCAACCTCGTAACCCCAGGACTGCATTCACAGGAGTTGAAAAGAGAGAGCGCACAAGGGAAAAATGGGAGGAAATGTGCTGGGATCGGCGTTCGATCTGAGATCGGGGCAGTTGATGATGGCGGCCCTGTTGTTGATGGTCGGGTCGTTCTACGCGGGCACCCTCTTCGGCAACAAAGCCCCCATCTACGTCCCTCAGCCGCTCTCCGACTCCAATTCCACTTCTTCTTCCTCGTCTGTTTATTCTTCTGGTGATTCGCTCTTTTTCCGTTGCAACCTCATTTGTAGTGTCGAGAATTAGCTGGCAAATGCGACGGATCGAAGTGTAGGGTTCATCTGGTTGTCTGCTCGGGTCTGCATTCGGTGTTTGATGCCACTAGTGGTTCTTTGGGCTTTGTCTTTTTCACAGGACTTGCTAGACACGTTATCGTAGGTGTCCTTACCTGGGGCATTTAGACGTGGTCGCCTATATAAAAAAGAGAGATGAAAAAGGGATTTTTCTTTATGTAGTTGGGGATTGAATATGTTGGCTTGGCCCCTTATTTCTTCCTCTTTGCGTAGTGTTGCCATGTGCTTCTTCATTGTGGAGGACACGATTATCGCTAGGAAGTTAGTTGACAAGGTGTTCATGGAATGGTGCACGCAGTTAACCTTCTTGGTTCTTGAGCCATCAACTAGACTTATGAGCGAGACTGAGGGATTATATTGATACTAGATTACAGTGACAGCAGTTTCATACTTAAGTCATGCTCTGAATCCGTGTCATTTCTCTTTGAAAAGATGAAATGCTGGTATATCTGAGACTTGAAAAATGAGATTTTAGCTGCATACTTCATGTTGAATGTGCCTACGAACCTCAGTCCATAAGATGTTCTATACTGCTTTAAGATGCTACTTCGTCAGAGCTCGATAAGGCTAGATCAGCTGTTCCTAACCTGGAATGTCATCATCTTTCATGTGGCTGAATTTTGGATTCTCGCTGTTTAAATCCCATGAAATTCATGGAATTTTTCCCTTTTGACATTTGCAGGGTTGTCTGCATTTCCAAACAAAGTTGAACTCACTTACAGAAAGCACCTATTGTGATCCCCGAAAGTGGGATGGATGTGTGCCCATTGACATTTAATGAATATATCCCTTGCCATGATGTAAACTATGTGAAGAATTGCTGCCTACGTTAGATCTATCACGAAGGGAAGAGCTTGAGAGGCATTGCCCTCCACCTGAAAAGCGTCTGTTTTGCTTGGTTCCTCCACCAGAAGGTTATAAGATACCATAAGATGGCCACTCAGTAGGGATTACGTCTGGCGGACGAATGTGAATCATACACGTCTTGCTGAGGTGAAAGGAGGACAAAATTGGGTCCATGAGTTTAATCAGTTATGGTGGTTCCCTGGTGGGGTACTCACTTCAAGCATGGGGCTGCTGAGTACATTCAAAGGTCTTGCACGTTTGCTTTTTCTTACATGAAGTTGCAGTTCACCAGGCACTGAATAAAGGATTGGAATATATCTTACAAAGAAATCTCTCTTTCGCTTTTTTGGATGCATTACTTTTATCGTTCTCCAATGATATTTTATCAGTTTCACGACACACTTTTCTGCTTGTGGGGTATAGACAGTAGAATACTGTGACAAGATAGACATCAAATCACAGGGGTACATTTTTCTTGTGGTCATGTTGCAAGAATCTTGGAATTTAATCATTGAACTATAATCACCTAGGATTTCTCTCGGGCTATCCTGAAAGCCAGTAATATTAGAATGATAAGCATTACAATTTATGTTATAGGTTATTTGCTTATTGTGTGAAGATGCCCTACTGCTAGAGCAGAGATTTTTGTTCTCCACATGGATATTGAAGCCTACCAAAAATTTTCAAGTGTTCTGTTTCAGCACTTTCCTGCATCATTTTGTGGGTAGACAAACGCTTCACATGGTTGTATGCGTGATCACTTACAGAATAGTACCTCTCATAATCACAAGATCTTTTGTTTCCCTCAATTCATTATCTTCTCTATTTAGATTGCTCTGATATTAGTACCTTGACATTGATGGAATGAGTTGCTTAGAGATCAATCTTTTTTATCTTTTCTTTCATGCAGGTTGGGAAATATGACAACTAATGAGGCAGGTGACTTACGTTCAGCAGGCGTGGTTCAAGTTCTAGACGTTGGTTGTGGAGTGGCCAGCTTCTCTGCATATCTTCTTCCTTTGGACATACAAACAATGTCTTTTGCTCCAAAAGATGGACATGAAAATCAGATTCAGTTTGCTTTAGAGCGTGGGATTGGCGCAATGATTGCAGCGATAGCCACGAAACAACTGCCATATCCTTCCAGTTCGTTTGAGATGGTTCATTGTTCCAGGTGCCGTGTTGATTGGCATGAGAATGGTATTCTATCATCCTAAGCATGTCTACTAATTGATTCATTAGCTACATAAGGGAACGTCTCTGCCATTTTAGTCATTGAGAGCTAATATCCATGCCTTACCCATTGTTTATGTTTTCCAACTGCTGATCTAGTTTGAAACTTAGAATTCAAGAGCATACCTAACAGTAAATAAAAAATGAAGCGGTATTTAGCAGTAGAAGACGATAGATTTAGAATGTGGCAGAAATTCAATTGGCAAAGTGAAGACAAGTTGAGATAAGAGGGTGGTGCATTCCCATAGGACAGCTTTCTGAACCTGGTCCAACATTGGAGGGAAGATGAACTGACCGAAGAGAGCCTAACATGTATAAAATTAGATGAACTATTTCATATTATCTCCTATGGGCAGTGACTTCCATGTTAGCCACAGACATGCGGACTATTTTCCTGGTCGAAGCTCAAAACTTGATATGGCATGACCTCATCTCATTGAATGCGAAAGATTGAACTTTTTGTGCAGTTGTAGAATTAGTGATATAGATATTAGATAAACAATTAAACATGCACCTGGAGCATGCACTAGTTCTGCCAGCATGTCATCAGTCAAGTGATAAAAAGCGGTTTGGTGTCTTGGCTTTGCCTTTTGCACATGCAGATTAGAGATTAATTAGTAATTCCATTTTCACTTTTATGGAGTGAGTGAGCAAAAGGAAACTGCTTTCTTCTGATGATTACCTTTACCGAGACAAAGAAATTACGCTATCATCGTATCAAATCCTTGATGATAGATAAGACTGTGACTACTTAGGGTGGTAACTTGAGATTAATAAATGGTAGTTTCAAGGCTGGGCATTACTTCATGCGGGTGCCTTTATTAATGTTATCCCCCCTTCATCTCATTCTTTTGCAGATGGTATTCTACTCAAAGAAGTAAACCGCCTTCTGCGTCCTAATGGATATTTTGTCTACTCCGCTCCTCCCGCCTATAAAACGGTAAAGAGTTCCAATGATATGGGATAAGTTGGTCAATTTGACCGGAGCAATGTGCTGGAAACTCATTGCAAAGAAAGTTCAAACTGCAATTTGGATTAAACAAAATGACCAGTTATGTCTTCAGCGTAATGTGGAGGAGAAGCTCCTGAATCCATGTGAGACAACTGATGAATCAAAACCATCATGGAATGTTCCGCTGCAGAACTGCATATCATTGAGTAGTTCAGAAGCAGGCTCTGAAAAGCTCCTCCCAGACCAGAACGCCTTTCAGTATATTCCAAAAGCCTCAGCAAGCTAGGTTTGTCCAACATCGTCATTTTTCATTTATTTTTCATGATATCATGTCCAACATCAGCTCTGGTTTGGAAAAGCTTTAAATACTTCAGGGACATGAGCATGTAGATCAGCATCATCATAAGTGGTTTATTTTGTATATGAAAAGGTACTGCATGTCCACCTCAGCAATCCTAATATCGTCAAGCCATACATCGGATACCTAAAGAAACAATAAAATGAAACACCAGATTTTTATATTTCCACTTCTGGTATTAGAAAACATCATGTTGGCTTTAATTCCTTTCAGAAAATGAACTTGGAAGCTTATGTCCAACATTCTGTGTGGCTAAATATGGAATATGTTATGATCATATTCTCCTTGTCTTGTGTCGGAAATGTCACCTATGCATAAAGTATGTATATTGGTTTTAGTACTGGAATTTGGGGCTGACTATTTCAACTTCCTAATGATGGGCAGATTCTGCACTTTGTTTGTTTGTACTTGTTCTGTTGCTTGGTAAAAACTAATATATTATGTAAGGTTCTTGCTGATACCCTGGTTAACTATGTCTTGATTGTTTATTTGCTCTTATTCATTCATCGATGTGCTTGTCAGTGTTCATGGGCCAAAAAGTTTTTACCCATGTGGTATCTCACCTCTTCCTTTTGATTACACACACACACATATCATAAATGAGAAATACTGAAAGTGTTTCACTTTTATTAATGAAGCATCATAATTGACCCCATGTTGGCAGCAGGTTTCAGTCAAGAAGAATTTGCTTCTGACACTGTCTTTTGGCAAGAACAAGTTCGACACTACTGGGAATTCATGAAGATCAATGAGCTGAAATTAGAAATGTGATGGACATGAATGCAGTCTTGGGTGGATTTGCTGCAGCTTTGAGCACATTTCCTGTTTGGGTGATGAATATAGTCCCCATAAGCACAAATAATACATTATCTGCAATTTATGATCGAGGTTTTGGTCGGCACTTATCATGATTGGTAAGAAAATCAGGAACTTTATGG
>JAGVVM010004940.1:0-28959 GCA_019149425.1 Psidium friedrichsthalianum | reverse complement strand
TTGTTTTTCCTTGTGGACTGCGTACTGTTTTTCACTACTTGTAACCCGAACTTTGGTATGTATTGGTCTATGTTTCATTTTTATGTTTTTTTCTTAATTATGAGAGCACAGTGCTTGGCCCAAGGAAAATTTAAATAATGAGAGCACAATCAAATTATATGAATTGGAGCTGGGATTAACTGTCGGAGTTTTACTTGTTTTAACGGAAAAGAATTACTTTGAAAATTTATTTGTATAAAAAAATTATTGTTTATATCGGTTATAAAAATGAATAAACAAAAAAAATATTTTCGTCGTCCACGGAGAAATGTAGACATAATCACTATCGAATAATGACAATTTTTTTTTCCATTGAATCATTTTCAATAATATCACCCAAGCATTTTTTGAAAATACTTTTTCAAATCATTCATCGGATCTTCAGTGATCCTTTTCCGCTCTTCTGGTAACAAAAGATTGGATTGTGTATCCTCAAAGTCGATGAGATTTATTACTTCTGAAAATGTCTTTTATGATTTCTTAACTTCTTGTTAGCGAAGTTCTTTTGCCCTTTGATGCTTGTCCCTGAACAAACATTTAAGGTCTCCTAAAGAAATTCCTTCGCCCCAAAAGGTTTCCTTTTGATAAAACCTTCCAATGTGGTATAGCAGAATCTTGACCCAAATGAAAAAGGGCTTTTTTCCAATTTTTTTAGGTTTTTAACAAAAAATTTTTACCTAAAATTAGGATAAAAAAATTATTTACAAAAGAATTGGGTCCCGTGCCGCACTTAAAATGATGCGCAGGTCCTCGTTTGGCATTCAAAATGCCGCATGGGGCCTGTGCGGCATTCAAAGTGCGCACGCCGCACTGAGCCCAGTGCAGACATCTGTCACTGCCGCAACGGGCCAAGCCCGTGAGGCGACCTAGGGCCCGCTACAAGTGGCCTGATCTTACTTTCTTTTTTTTTATGGTGGTTTTAATTATATTTTATAATATTTATACTTATATATTTTAAATAAAATTTTATTACTTGAGGCTTATTTTTATAACATAATTATCAATGAACTACATTTAAAATTTATTAACAGATATATGTATTAGTTTACGTTTACTATTAAAAAATTAATAAAAAAATATTGATGGGGTCGGTGAAGCAATAATTTTTTTTAATTTCATTTTTTGTCCTTTTAATATATTTATATTATATTTAATAAAAAATTTATAATATTATATAATTTTGTAAATATAATTTTTTTTTATTTTGAAGCTTATTTATACATAATTATATAATTGATTAAAAAATTATTGAGTAACCATAAAAATACGAACTTACAAATAAGCTGGCTGCACAAGCCTCATGAATATTTTTTTATTACTTTTTACATGAATAAATAAATAAATTACATATATTCTTACATAAATTTTTTAATTATTATTATAATTCTATTATAAAAATAAACTCTCAAATGAAAAACATATATTTTACAATTTAAATAAAATAAAATTATTAAATAGGTAAAAAATTATGAAAATGAAAAAAATGTCGCACCAGATCCCAATCAATATATTTTAATTAATTATTTACGATAGTAATTAATTTTAATTATATATCCTTAATAAAATTTTTCAATTAATTTGATAATTTGTTCCTAAACTAACTTCAAACATAAAAAAATTATATAATAATAAATGTTATTAATATCAAGATATATCAAAGTACAAAAAATAAAATTAAACAAATTACTTGCTGCAGGCCGACCCCATCAATTTTTTTACTTAATTTTTTACATAGTAAATACACTAAATACATATATTCTTAATAAATTTTTAAATTTATTATTGATAATTATGTAATAAAATAACGCCTCAAGTTAATAAACTTTTATTCTAAATTTTATATAAGTATAAAAATTATAATTATTATTAAACCACAAAAATAAAAAATTAAAAAAAAGGAATGGGCCCGCACGAAAAGCTTGACTGTCCGCCGGGGCTCTAGGCACCACACAGGCCTTGCTCGTGTGACAGTGAGGTCAAGCCAGCCCGTGCAAATGATAGGCCCGTGCGGCATTTAAAGTGCCGCACGAACTCCATTTTTGTAATAACTTTTTTTTTTTACCTAATTTGATAAATATTTTTTAAAAACCTAAATTGGAAAAAAAGCCATGAAAAAATCTGGAACATGAGGATATCGAGAAAAGTACAAAAAAAAAGGTCTAAAATCTATTGTATTGGCATCAACATCAGTCAGTAAAACCTTTTAATTGTATAAATTTAGTTTTCACTTTTCCACTTTTTTAATATGAGTCTATCCCCGCGCAATTACATTGAAATTGAAACGACAAGACGCCAATCATCCACGTGATACGCTCACGACATTTTTATTTATAAGTTTTTAATAATTTTTTTTTATTTTCCTTTTCTTTCTTTTCTTCCTGACCAGTGCTACATTGGCATGGTGTGGAAGAAAAATGAAAAGACAAAAATATTAAAAATATCCAAGTCAGTGCTAGTAGTACAACCGGAGGACGGGCGGGAAATCGCAATTGTTTAACTTTTGACAATTTTCGGTGTAAATTGACTAATGGACAATCGACAAACGTAAGAGTTAAGACTAAACATTTCAAATTAAAAAGTTTCATGATTGAATTGCATCATGTAAATAGATCTAAACTTTTTTGCTACTTTTTCCCGAGATCCTACTGTCTACATTCCGCTGCGATATTACAGTACATTTCTTTTATTCAAAGGAGTCGGGATTGCAATTCGAGTTGGTTTTGTGTTTCTCAAATTATCATGCGTAACATCGATTTAGAATGGGAAACCCTTTTTTTTTTTTTTTTTGTCGTTCGCATTGAATTAAGAAGTCACTTCTGAGAATGGAGATGACAAGCATGCCAGAATCAATAACGAGTACCAAAACCCGTGCTGTAGATTACTCCTCTTGAATTAACACTGTCTCTCTATCCTACTTGTAACCAGTTAATATATCTATCATAGTTGACTCATAACTCAATGGTTGAGATTTTTGAGTGAGTATGAATCTAACACGATTATGTTTAGAATTTTGAATTGGGCTTTCAATTTTGACAATCTTCTTGAACAAAAGTATCGGATTTCTACCGGCGTGCTCTTAAACAAATGATGTTATAACCTAATTGTTGATAAGTAATACTCTCAATTAGTTTCGATATTTGGGCCCCCAAAAAAAAAAAATTTCAACTTTTTTTTTTTTGAGGAAAACTGAGTTGGCGGGAATATATTGATAGGTTTGAAATTAAAGCGTCTCCTCTGCAGCAGTCTTGTCGAAGAAGTATTGGAACACTCTTCACGGTATGGATCTAGGCGTAAATAGATTTGATAGATACAGATGGGGGTTTGTACTCTCATCTGACATGTCGGTCAGGGCTCACGACCCCATGAAGTGAAATTTTCCCCCATTTTCCCTTGGTCCGATTGGTTCCATCAGGCGTGACATGCAAAGCAATCCGCGCACAACCTACAATCCGAAGGATTCACCATGACTATCAATTAGGCTATCTGTTTGCACTGGGTACGGTGGTGGTTGAAAGGCATTTTATTTCTGCCAGCAAACCGCGTAGCAAGTATTAGCTCTCTATATGAGGGACCTCCCAAGTCCTCGCTCTTCGACGGCGGAGTGTATCAAGATCACTATCAAAACGCTCACCAAGAGATCAGGAATTCAAGCCGGAAAGAATGGTGGAGTGGAAGAGACCTATGGCGGAGCTGAGGCAAGCGTTCAAGAGCGGCCGGACAAGGAGCGTCTCGTGGAGGAAAAGCCAACTCAGAGCCATCATCACCTCGTTCGGGACAACGAGGAGAACATCTTCAAGAGCTCTTACCAGGATCTTGGAGCACCCGGTCGAATGTTCCGCGACGAGGTGGGTGAATGGCGTGCCCCGGAGCAACCTTGCGATTTCATTTGATAATTCTGCTGCTAGCGAATCAATATGTGATTATCGCTTAGCTGATGTATTATTTCAGTGTATATCAGCTCGTTTTGATTGGCAGCATGGTATGAGTATTGGCAGGATCAACCAGGTAAAGGTGATAGGAGGCCGCCGACACCATGTCTTACGGCCGGTTTTTTTCGTAACTTAACCTGTCAAGAACGGCCGACGGTGTACATTAAGCATGTGTCTTAGCGGTGATTATTGCTGTCTTGTAGGTAGGAGTGGTACTGAAATCAGCCAAGTATTCTTTAAGCTGCGTGGAGAAATGGATGGCTCCTAAGAGGTGAGGTCCAATTATCTGTTTCTAGGCGAAACATAGCCGTAATAATGTGAAATAAGTTCCGAAGAGTCTATGACCGCAGCTGCGGTAAGCCGTATGTGACTGTTTATAGCGGAGCTCGTTCGGCTTGATAGAGTAGTTACCGCCATGCTTCTATTTAATTGTTAACTATCGCTTACCCTCATGTCTCTGAATGTTTTCCAAGAATTGCATTTGCGGCTTCCCATCGATTGACTTTCGATGAGGCAAAATGCGTGAGAAGTAGTAATGGCCGATCTCCGATGCTAATTCCAGACAGCTAGCCCTGTTTCACTGGCTAAATTTAGAATCTATGCTTGGTGGCAGAGAAATCTAAATAGGAAACAGTCATATCAGATTATGTAATTGTATCGATTCGCTTGAAAGACCAAATATGGAAGCAGAGGGTGTACTGAAGCCGAGTGCAAAATGTCAATCATCTCCAGAATAACGCTGCTAGTATTAACTCGTCGGTGTGTGCCTTGGCAGGGTCGTTTACCGTTGCTTTTTTTCCCGACGAGCGGAGAAGTAATGCCTGAGCCGCTCGGTGTAGTTCTGATATTTGGATCATGGAACTTCCCTCTTGGTAAGTTCTAACCATGTTGCGCAACCTTACTGTCGCAACAAAATGAAGAAGGAACTTGTGAATTTCTCGGCTATTACAGAATCTTAATCCGACGCTGCTCGATGAACTTATGCTCCTTTGAACATCATAATTCAGATTCTATCTTTTGGCAAATTTCTTAGTACTACTGGCTGCTATAGGTGACTTGATGTAAAGACCTTTCTCTCTTCATGGAAAACGGATTTCGTTGCTTGAATGACATATCAAGTTGGTAACTTCTGCTGGTTTGTGGAAATAATTGTTTATCCGTGGATGTAGCACTCGCGTTGGACCCGTTTAATTGGGGCTATATCCGCCGGAAACACGGCGGTTCTGAAACCCTCGGAGCTAGCCCCAGCTTGCTCGTTGTTTCTCGCCGACACCATTCCTCGCTACTTAGATTGCAGGACCATTAAGGTCATCAGCGGCGGTGCAGATGTCGGTGACCAATTGCTTTGGCACAAGTGGGACAAGATATTCTTCACAGGTATTCCTTTGTCTTCTCACTCATTCAAGCCCGATATAGTACGCGGTATTTAAATTTGTACCATGACAATCAATGGTTTTTTGGTAGAAATCTTCTTCAATCTCATTAACTACTGATGCATACTCCTCAGGGAGTCCTAGAGTGGGACGCATCGTCATGTCAGCCGCTGCGAGGCATTTAACACCGTTTACTCTTGAGCTCGGCGGAAAATGCCCCGCCATCCTGGATACGCTCTCCAGTCCCTCGGACATAAAGGTAGGTCTTTGGAAAACGTTCAAATTTATCACATCCTCGCCTTAACACCCATTGACAGGATTCTGAACTTCTTGTATTGTTGTTTCTGGTGGCTTCTCAAGATAGCTGTCAAAAGAATAGTCGGGGGAAAGTGGGGGCCGTGCGGTGGACAAGCATGTATAAGGCATAGATTACGTGCTGGTCCGAAAGAAAGTTCGCTTCGACTCTGGTAATGCAGGCATAGCCTGCTACTTAGAGATCAATTTCTGCGAGTGATGCAAATCTAGGTGCACTGACTTGGTAAATGGTGATTCAGATTGACTTGCTGAAGCTGACAATAAAGAAGTTCTATGGCGAAGACCTCAGAACTCGAAGAACATGTGCAAAATCATCAATAAGCCCCACTTCGAGAGATTGCGCAATCTGCTTGAAGACCCTGCTGTTGCGGCTTCCATTGTACATGGCGGTTCACTGCATGAAAAAGAGCTGTAAGTTTGCGACGGTTCTTGTGTGCAACTAGTCTAATGAAACATTGGTTTTCTGATGCCAGAGAAATAACTCCACCGAGTCTCCAAGTTTCCCTTAACTTCGGTATTGTTCCGATTCCGGTATCTGCAGGTTCATTGAGCCATCAATTCTGCTGGATCCTCCTCTTGATGCTGAGATAATGACGGAAGAAATCTTCGGCCCGCTGCTTCCGATAATCACGGTTAGAAAGTTCCACCAGCTTTTTTCTGCCGAATTTCTCAAAATGCACTGCTCTAATGCAGGTAACCTCTCTTATTTTGCAGTTAAACAACATTCAAGAAGCGTCGAATTCATAAACTCCAGGCCCAAGCCTCTTGCCATATATGCCTTCACGAAGGACGAGTCGTTCAAAGGCAGATAGTGTCGGAAACATCCTCCGGAAGCGTCACATTCAACGACACCATGGTTCAGGTATAGGAGTTAGATGCTCCTTCGTTGATGCCACTGCAGTATCCCTGAAAGTGAAGTGTGTCTGCGGTGCAGTGTCCATGAAAATGCAGTTATCTTATGTTCCATTGTGAAATGCAGTTCCTGTGTGATGATCTGCCTTTCGGGGGAGTCGGAAAGAGCGGGTTCGGGAGGTACCACGGGAAGTACTCTTTCGACGCTTTCAGCCACGAAAAAGCGGTCATGACCAGAGGGTTTTTTCCCCGAGATCGAGCCGAGGTATCCTCCATGGAACCGCTTCAAGTTGCAGTTTATCAGGCTCGCTTACGATTACGACTACCTTGGCCTGCTGCTTCTGCTGCTAGGATTGAGAAGGTAGAGAAACGGAATGCCGTTGCTTAGCTCTGCAAAATGTACTTGTATTATCGAACCCGGGAATGGTTTTGCGTCGGCTCTTTTGAGTTTCTGTGTGTAACAAAACCTATTATGAATGACAACACTATTGTGCAGCAGTCGGTGCTGAAATTCAAAGTGCCATTAACTTTCGAAGTTCAATTATGCGAAATCACACAAATGGCCTTTAAACTTTGGCCCAATTTACAATAAGATTATTAAATTTTAATTTGATCAATATGGTCATTAAATTTTGGCTCAATGTGTATTGTAATCCCTAAATTTTCAATTTATTCAATGTAGTCATCGAATTTTTGGAACATCTTTAACTTAATCTATGAATTATAAGAAGATGTTCAATGTCATCCCTAAACTTGAATTAATGGAAGGACCGTTCTTAAACTTGAATTAATGAAAAGACTACATTAAATATCTCTTTATAATTCATGGACTAAGTTGAATATGTTCTATTTTTCTTATAATTTACGGACTAAGTTGAATACGTTCCAAAAGTTCAGGAATTATATTAGTCAAATTAAAAGTTCAGAGACTATATTGTATATCGGCATAAAGTTTATAGATTATATTGATCAAATTAGAAGTTCAAAAGATAGTATTTCATATTAGATCAAAGTTGGGAAACTATAAATGTTGTCATCCCTTCAATTATTTAAGCGACTCCGATGACAAGTACGAGGCATGCTGACATAAGAGGCGAACCTAAGCACCGCCTGAACCGCCTCAAATTGTTGAAACCGCATGATCCTCAAAGAAGCTTGTAAGAAGAAGAAGAAGAAGAATCGTCCGGACAATCGCGAACGAATTCGAAGAAGTCCTCTTCCTTCTGCGATAACGTCTCTTAGACTTATGTCAACCGAAGGCACTACATCATTCCAACCGTCTACCGCAACCGCCGCGAAGGACGGCGAACGGGACGATCAACCGAAGCGATCGCCGCCACCTCCGCCGCCCGAGAAGCCGCTGCCCGACGATTGCTGCGGTAGCGGATGCGTCCGATGCGTGTGGGACATCTACTACGACGAGCTCGAGGCTTACAACAAGCTGTACAAGATCGACGGCTCCGACTCCGATCCCTCAAAGTCGTCGTGACCAGCGAGACTGCCGGTTCATTTTCAGGTTCTTTCGGGAGGAACTCGCGGATTCTTTCAATCTTCAATCTGACCTCATATTCTATTGGCGTGGCCCTTTGGATTGTGCATGCCCGTGTGGTCAATTGCCTGAGATGATATTGGCTTGAGACGTCTAGATTGAAACGGGTTTAGCTTCTTTGATTGACTTTGATGTTAAAGTTTGTAGCTTTGTGCAGTTGGGTTTTCAGGTGAATGAGTCTTTGAGTTGAGAAATTCATGATTTAGAATGGCACATGCCCATGTTATTTCTTCGTCCTCTGTCTCATGTTGAGAAATGTTTTAGTTAATGTAATCTGGTTTTAGATCAATGGATCTGTACAGGGAGAAACTGCTCTTTTACATGACAATGCAGTATGTAATTGCGAAGGTAGGACTATCTCAGCGTTCATCGAGGGAGGTACTCTGCCATTGCTGTTTGAGCTAGAATTCGAATTGATGAAGCTGAATATCATTTTGATGTTGATAAAGTGTATTTACGACTTCTTACATCTTCAACTGAACATTTGGTTCCACGTGATTCACCCAGCATCTCAACTCACCATCTTGTCACCCTTGGATGTTTATTATGGAGGTGCGGTTGAATTGAACAATCTATGCACAACCAAAACAGCTGAACTGGTCCGACAGTGCTGTGTGTTTCTTTCACAATTCTTTGCATTATCTACTTTCTGATGAAGACAAATCTTGATACGTGGATAGCCTTACGTACTCCGTTCGGCAAGGAAGGGGGGGGGGGGGGGTTTCATGAGATAAGCTATGAGCTCTCTTTTTTTGTCATGGTAGATTACTCTGTCACTAGGTTATTGGCATACATGCCATGAGCATTGCTCTCCATTTCTCAATATAGCTAACTGCAATACAACATTTCAATCGAAGCAAACGTATGGTTCATATCAAAACCACCTCTGAACATCAGAAGGTACAAACTGCATATAAAACAATGCTGAATAAGCCGGTCAATAGCAACTCTTGGATTGCAGTCCTTTCAAAATTTTACATTCATCCATTTGAGAACTAATGAATATATGCTCTTACATAGCACATGCCTATCAAGTCTACTGCTCGAATGGTTAAAGTGTACCCGTTGCTGCTTGCAACTCAAAATCAAGTGCACTTGCCTTTATAATCAGGAAGTAGCTGTGTATGTGCTTGGCCGCCATTCACCTTTCTGTGCACTGAGAATCCCTTCTTTGTCTTTGGAGAATGTTAAGTGGACCTCCCAATACAGTGATTTAAGTATGTTCTCGATCTCCCCTATTGCGTTGGACTCATCACGGACTATTATTTTACCTCCAGGTCTCACAATTCGATCAACTTCTGCCATTACCGGAGGAAGCTTGCACCTTCAACAGAAAAATTCAAGTAGAGTTTTAGAAGGTCCACGATAGAAAGAGAGTGTGGGACTAGTGGATCCAGTTGCATACCTCTTCCTAAGCTTGGAGAACAGATGATCTGCATGCAACAGGTCATAGGTTCTAGGGTACGTGCTGAAGGATTCGCACCAATCATGGTATATTCCAAAAAGTCCTCTCTCGTATATTATGGGAAGCGTGTCTGGTGAGTCAACATTTACCACGTTCAGCACCCACATTTGGAGATCCTTCAGTGCAGCAGCAAATCTGCAAGCAAGCGGGAGAAAGCTCTCATGAGATTTTAATCTGATCTTTTACCTTAAAGATGATTAAATAAAAGCAAATCATACCCGCCGTAGACAGCTCTCATGTCCATAACATTTCTCACGCCAGACCAACTAATTCCAAGCCCCGACATGTAGGAGCCACTCACTACTCGTTTCCAGTGTTCATAATCTGCAAAGAAATCTTGTGGGGCTGGTTTCCCATAGATCCCAATCTGGGAGCTGTTTAGCCAGTAAGGTGGCATCCGCATTCTGCGTGGCCAGACCACTGGCCATCGGGTCCCTCTCTCAGCCTCATTGACGGGGATCCGGTGCATGCATGCCTGAAGGGGGACATACCTGAGATTGCAACAATAAAGTCATGTTCTTGAACTTTGCCTTGTGGCTGTCAGTTATAAGTCTAGATGAAGCACGTCTATATGCATCCTTTGCACTGATAATGCTACTGTACATTGGCAATGTTTGGAGCCAGATGTTATATCCTCTATGCATGACCAATTTAATATACTTGATCAACATGCATAAGACTCTTTAGTAGTGATCTGATCTTCTCTTGGCCACTAAAAAGAGAAGTGAATAACGTTTGCTGTAGAACTTATTCGAGTATCTACCAGGCAGCATTTGGATCATCATCATTTTTACACATTGGAGGGCTGTGATGCTTTCTTTGCTCGTAACAGTCATTTGATCTCGGTTTCCGGTAGATTGCTGCTCCAATTGAATTTAGCTTGTCCTTCTGGATGGTCACCAGCTCCCAACACATATTCGCTGTCAGAGAAGACATTTCTGCATAGAGAAATAAAAACATTGACTGATTGTTATAACCACTCGAATTCAGTAATCAACTATTCTGTTCTATCTGATGTTACCTTTCCAGATTTGAACATCTTCTTCAAGTGTCTGGTACACAGGAGTAGCTGACCAAACAAAGAAACCTCCCGGCCTAAGAACACGGTTCAGTTCCAGCAGAAGCAGCCCGCCTTCAAGGCATACCGCCAATCATAACGCATCATTCATTAGCAACCATGAGCTGAGGAAAGGAGTAAATTTGAAATTCACTCAGGAGAAAAAGGTGAAATTGTGATAGATAACCTTCAGCATGCCAAGGGACTCGACACCGCGCGCAGTGCACGAGATCAAAGACTCTGCTCGGGAATGGCAGGCGCTGAGATCCCATAACAGCTGAAATCGCTGGTATTCCTCTTTCCAGGGCAAACTGAACCTGAGCCTCGTGTTCGTCTTTGGGAGCAAAAGACATTGTTAGAACCTCTCTCTCGAAAAGGTAACCCCCAAAGCTTGCAACTCCGCATCCAACATCTAGTACAACTCGTGTGTGCTTTCCCCATTTGATATTTGGTACTGACTGCACCAGAAGACAAGTAACTTCTTAGGCTCAGGATCTAGAACTATGAATGAGGATGAGTATTAAGAGGGAAAAAAAGGTGTAGAATAAGACTTAATTGAAAAAAAACAAACAAAGAGAGTAGGCTAGTTGAGCTAACATAAGCAGAAGGATAATTTATTATGCCAGTAGACGACTATGCACAATGCCATGTATTTCCCCGGATGCTTACAATCTGAAGAAAATCGATGTAATGGAGCGCGCCGTGTATGAACTGTGTGCCTCCACCGGGAAAAGTTAGAAACTCGCCAGTCACCTTAACCCAGTTCTGGTGACCCTTCACATCTGCGAGCGTCTTGTGTGGCACATTATAGTACCATATCTGCCAGACCCAACAATTATGTTACACAAAAAAATGTCTTTGGTGTTAATCTGCTGGATAAATCAAGTAGATTTAGACGGAAACAAACACATAAGCTGCACACAATCCTGCATGTTATGTGACTAGATATTTGTACTTCTTTGCTCCATAAGATTTTTCTTTGACAGTAGAGTAAATGTTTAATGGAGTTGAACCGAGACATGATGGAATCCTTAAGTACAACTCAGCTTGAAAGTTTGAAGTCCACGCTCTTGATTTGAACATGCTCGAACTTGTGTTTAAGTTCAGATGAACACCAGTGTGATCATTGAGATGTTATTGCAAGCTTGAGCTAGGCCAGAAATAATATGATGAATGACATACAGAGTGTAGCACGGATACCTTTTCTCTGCTCTTGGGCCACTCAATGGACTTCTTATATCCCTCAGGGACTGGGACCAGACAAGTAGGCGCGTCCTCAGGGCAATGCCTCTCCCGGTGCTCAAAGTGCTTGGTGCTGTGCAACTGCCTCAGTGCCTTCTCGTTGTCCAGACATGGTATGTAGTCAGGACCTGCTGTCACATTGCAGAGCTGCCATGCGTAACCGTAGATGCTATCATTGCTGCCCGTCCCCCCCTGCCCCCTCCTCTCTTTCTGATTCTCCGACTGTGTTGCCTGTGTCGACCATGACCTCTTTGACTCCTTTGATTCCTTTGGGATCCCCGAGCTTTCCCCACTCGGAAACGACCCATCTGTTTTATGTGACTCTTCGTTTGGTTGGGCATCCTGGTGCGCATCACTTTGGACTTGCATCTCGTCGTGTTCTTGCTGAGCCGGGCTCGTCGCTTCCACGCGCTCGCGCCTCTGATACGCTGTTTCTTCCAGTCTCTGGGCCTCTTCTTGTGATTGCTGCTGCGATTGCGATGTCGACGCGTCTTCTGCTCGAAGTCGCTGTTGCTCTTCTATTCGCTTTTGTTTATCAATGTCCAACATTGGTTTTTGAGGCTCCTGTGTTGCGGCGTCATTCTCTTGCTGTGGCTTTTGATCTTCGTTTACATCACTTTGCGAGTCTTTATAATTGTCACCTGGACCACTTTCATTGCCTTCGCTTGATTGCCTTTGTGAATTGTCGCTGCTCTCGGCTTGATTTCCTTGTTTTTGCTGCTGTTGTTGTTGATCCTTGTCTGTATATTTATTCTCGCCTTCTTGTGAGTTGTTTCCATTTTGAGAGCTTGCAGTTTCTTGCTCTTGATTTCCGCTTGTGTCTTCATTGATCTGTTGCTGCTGCTGCTCATCGTTGCTTTGTTCATTGTTCTCTTCACTTTGTTGGTTCTGTGTCACCGTGCTCTCTTCAGAAACTTGGTTCTCGTTCTCATTCTGCTTTCCATGCTCTTTGTCAGATTCTTTCCCGTGCAGACCTTGTGTGCTCACTTCCGCAGCGTCTTCATTGTCATTTTCTGAGTTCACCTCATCGTTTTTGACGTCGTTGCCACCGTTTACTTGATCTTGCGATCCCTGCTTATCATCGGTAGAACTAGCACCTTTATCCGCATCGTTTGCATTAGTTTGATTCTCCTGAGAACTCCCATTTGCTCCATCATTGTTGTCATTGGCATTATTGTTGATGTTATTATTGTTGCTGTCAGATTGATGAGAGTCGTCGGATTTGATGGCGTCGTCAGGGAGGTCGCCAGGATTGTCTTCGTATGAAGAGGTATCTTTCTTGTCATTGGTTTTGACGGAGGAGGAGGAGAAATCATCGTTGGTAGTGGTGGCGGCAGTGGCGGCGGTGGAGGAGGAGGAACGTTTGGTGGTGGTTTGTGGAGGGACGAAGGAATCAGAGGCGAGCATCCATACGCCGACGATGCATAGCGTGACGAAGACGATGGTCGTGATGGTGGATGTGTAGGAGGTGTAAGAAGAGCGCTTGTTGCTGCGCGACGATCTTCCAGGAGCCATTTCGAAAGAAAGAGGGAGGTGATTAGATGGGAAATGGTGGAAGGAGGAGGAGAATAATGAGTAGTTTGTGCATGTATGTGTGGAGGGAAGAGAAGTAAGAGGTGGGAGAGGGGTTTCAGTGAGTTTGTGGTTTGAGTGAGTTTGTGGAGGGAGATGAAGTTGCAGGTAATTAGGAGGAAAGGTATAGAGATCCAAAAGCGTAGGAGGAGGGAATTTGTCCTTAGACCAAGGACTCCGTTTTGAAAGTTGAAAAAAAAAAAAATATTGCAAACCAAGACATTTTTCGGTATAATAATCCCAACAAAAGAAAGAAATTAGTGATACAGGTATGCATGAGTACATAATCTAGGAGAGTAAAGTTCAGACCATACATTTCAATGTCATAAGATTGTAGGTCGACGGTGTGATCCAAACACCGCATTGCGGATGGTTTCGGACTCTTGTATGAATAAAAAGTCCCATCCCCGTTAATTTGCTATCGTTTGTTTTAGCACATAATGAAGCCGAATTTTTGCTGGTGAGAAACTCGCGAAATCGATCGCTTTTGGCGTACATAACTTGTTCTGAATGCGTCGGGGCGATGCGAAATCCTGACAATTGGACTCCTGAACCCTTTTCCCAGGGAAAAAAATTACATCTGAAGGAGAATGCTGTCTCCAAAGGCGAGTATGGAGGAAGTGCGACTGGGACTTCCAAAACAAGTTCGAGAAAGGCGAAGTTCCCTCCTTTTCAACTTCCGACGTGCTATGAGATCCGCTAACTCGTTACTCCGACAGCTACCGGTGGAACGGATCGAAAGATTCGTGCGCGGGCAATGCCCTTTGGCGCAGGCGCTCGTGTGCTAAGTCTTGTTTCGTGCAAAGAACGAATTGGGATCGGTATTAGGATCCTAAGGTTATTCTTATTCGAAACGAATGTGTTTTGAAAAGTTTTGGCTTGGTGGACTTGAAAGTGTGGCTTGTTGGGGCTGGCCAGTGTAGTTCCTTTCCCTCCCTCGTGGGCTTGATATCGGTCTGTGTTCTCTTGACATGACGCGACGCGATAACTCATGATTGGCCCATGTCCCTCTAACATGTGACTGACTCATCTACTGTTGATCCCTTAACTAGGATTGCCACAAGGCACGATCATGTCAGCCATTCTCATCTTCGTCCTTCGCTACAAATATTCACTCATCCAGGAACCTTTCGACCTTTGGCAGCTCTTCGGCATCTCCGAACTTTGGGGAAATACCATAGCAAACCACTAAGAAGCTCCCCCCAAACAAATGATTTGACATTTGGAAGAGAAGGCCGATTTCGATTTTCTTCTTACTGGACTTGCGATATGAAGTTTTTGTTTCCTGACTATATAGCCAACGAAGTTTTTGCATTTGTGAAAGTGCTTCCGATGCACGGGTGAATGAACTCTCCTGTGATTTAACCATGAGCCACGTTTGGGCTTTGGGCTTCCTGACTAGTAGCCCATTAAATTTTGGACTCAAGACCCATCAAAGAGGATGACATTGTCGGTCTCGGTCGGTCATCTAGCAACAGTTTTTTTTTTTTTTTACAGAGAGAAAACAAATAAAGATGATGGATTCCAGGCACCAGTTAATAGTTATTGGATAAATATGTCTCTCAAGTAATCATTAGATAGGGCATTGTCAAAGCTAATGATATTCCTGAAGACTTGGGATTCTTCTGACTTTCTGAGATCAGATTAAATTTCCATCTTCCCGTGTTGAATCCATGCCTCAGATCCGACCGACACCGACGCAAGGAAGTTTGCGAGGAATTACTATTCGGGCACGGAATATGCGATGGATGATCGGTGTAAAGAAATGAACATGAGACTTCGTACCTGCTGAACATATTAAAGTAATGGAATTGATTATTACGCTAACAGTCGTTGGGTGATTATTATGCTAACAATCTATTTTGAGCCACTAAAAATAAATGCTAAATAATTAAAAATTATATGGGGTCCCTTCTTTTAAGAATTTGTGACTCACAGCGTGCTGTTATTCTCTTCACAAAAAAAAAACGTACTGTTATTCTCACATTCACCCAAAAACTATAATGATAGCAAAGTCCTTAAAGCAATTAGGCATAGTGCTTGCTATGGCAATTTGCTGAATAATCTGTCACTTTATCGTGATCTAACACAATCGACTAATTTTTCCTTTTATCCTCGGATTAAGGCTCCATTTGTTTTACGAGAAATATTTTCCTAAAAATAATCACTTCCGTCGCTTAAACAATTAGTCAATCGAAAAAGCTAACATTATTAATAACAACATCATGCGCTGTGATTTCGAAAATTCACTTTCTATTTTCCAAGAGAGAATAGATCAAAAACTGCGCACTCGCTTAAAGTAGGATCGACTGTCCCTGTGTGCTGATGCCTTGCGACGGTTTAGGGTTCTCACCCCCTCTACTGATCCCACCGTGCACTTGCAAATCCTTTACTAAACACTTTGACAATAACACAACTCTATAAATCACAAAACTTCTGCACAGTGTCTGCAAATGAATAACATAGGTTTAGAGAAACATTACAAGCAAACGAAACTGTCTATCCTTGTTCATCGGTGCCGTCATCGTCTAAGGGTCTTTTGGTGGTCTTCCGCGGCCGGCATTTCCCAGGTGAAATGATCAGATGAGAGTATTAAATTCTTTGTATACGTATGAAGATCTTTAACAACTCGTCTTCTTGTTTTAACCTTGATCATCTTCACATGTTTCAACCCAGTAAGTGTAAATGCCGGCGGCCAATGCCCGTGTTTGTAACCCACTAATGGAAACCCCGGTCGGAGGAAGTTTCAGTCGATCGGAAAAGGCAGAAAATACGACCTCGTATAGAAAGCCCACGAGATACTCCATAACATCTTCATTCTAGAAGCATAGAAATTCTCTCACATGCATGCAAATCGCCACAAGAGACCATTAAACAGTATGCTTCCCAAGAGGAAGTCATCATTCGAGTTCGAGGTGGGACGGAAAGTTAGAAACGGACGGGGCATAAAATCAACTTGCACCACCGTGCGAGAAAAATGGCTTTTGGCATTTGAACTGGCTTTATAAAGACCTTATAATAAACAAATTAGAAAGATGAAGTGTGACGTGCCATGTTACTATTTGGAACATGGCCTTAGTCTCTGCACGTCCAATCCAATGGCGATTTCATCAGAATCTGAGAAAGGGACGTCCACGATGCGAAGAAAAGGAAGTGCACCTTGTTATTCTTCCCTAAACCTCGGTTGGAATAATTAGGGGTGTCCTCCACTTGATCTATGGAAGGATAGTTGCGAAAAAGTTCATCCATGTTATCCATATTCGAAACGAGAATGTGGTGGTCGCAATACTCTCGAGTTTGGTTTGTTCACAGCAGTCAGAATAGTGAGGTTGCTGTGAAATATAGGCTAAGATGGTTGATTTCTGCTGTGTAAGGAACTTTGCAATTGATTGACAGAGAAGGACATTATGGAATGACTGGCTCCCCCTATTGAGGGAGAGGTGGCTGAGCCGAGCAAGGCCATTGAACAATGACTATGTTCGGACAAATTGTCAGAAGTTTGGAATTATCGTTGGTGCGTATCTTTTTGTAATTTATCTAGGGTCTTCACGAGAGAGAGAGAGGGGAAGAAAGAAACTATTCAAAGGTTATGTCTTTCCTCAACAACTTGATGGAAAGAGTATGTTAAGGGCCCATTTACACCGTGTGATAGACGTCAAGAAAACCCTAATTGCATGATAGACACTAAGAAAACCTTAATTTCTTTATTTAACATCACCTACTAAATACTTGATCGACTTATAGTCTTATGCCCAGCAATGCCGACCCCGTTGAACTGTGTTGTGTTTCTATTCAAATTGCCGAAATCGCAGCATATACTTGAATCCCCATGAAATTCCTTCGCAGAATCTGTGTTGTTCTCGATCCATTGTTGCACCACTTAATTCACGTTAGACATTCTATGTGCTATCTGTTTTCAAATACATGCTACCACCTAGCTACCTAAGTGCTTTGGGGTTAATTATTGCTTCACACCTTTAGGCTGTTAATAATTTTCCAAAAGATCATCAAGCCGGACGTACTTGTCAGAGAAATGGGGAGGTGGCTTTGGGGCATAATGCAATTCCAAATCCAAAAACAATGATCGTGTCGTGTTCGATTGCGACTCGACACTTTTCTTTTCTTCTAGTCCAGTTTGATTTATGACCCTTTTCTGTAAATTGTGCATCAAGCAACTCGAGTTCGACAATGCTTTCAAGGTTATATGCATGAACTAAAGTTCCTCACAAGGATAGTTTTGGTATGCATCATCTTCATTTTATTCTTCATATCACCTGCATGATATAGTTATTATAGTTAATCATTAGGCATTTCAGAAACTTTTTTTTTTTATGGGCATACTTCATGCCAACCAAGGTACCGCGATTTTTTCTCCTCTCGCACCTAAAAATGTGATGCTAAGGTGCATACATGAGGGTATTAGGTGAAAGAAATTTCACATTGGGATGTAATGTGAACCTGTAAATATATTTTAATTGGCCAATAATTGATTGACTTAAGTTTTTGAGTGGATATGTGTCTAACTGGATGTGTTGATGGGACTGGACTTACGGCTCTCTCTTGGTGATACTGTCTCAGCCAAACTACTGGTATCAAAGCACATATTTAATTGATTGATAGCCCACTCCCAATTAGTATATACGGCGAATATTTAAGAAAGGAGAATTTAGGATGTGACTCCCTATCAAGGTGGCTGATGGTGCTCTCCGACTTCCCGCAAAGCTTGGCTGGGCGAAGGGCGATTTAGGTGAAATCTGAAGGGTAGATGTTATCCCCACCAACATATCTACCAAACTTGGTCAAGTCAAGGTGGAAAACCTCGAGTTGGAACAACATGATACCTAAATTAAGAGGAAGCGAACAATGCGGATGACTCATACGTAGTTGGAGATTTGTTAAAGTGCACGTGTAAGGATGTTACATGAAAGATATCCAACAGCAAGATGTAACATAGAGCAATTAATATATTTTAGTTAATTCATTACTTATTGGTGTGAGTTTATAAGTGAATGTGGTCTGATTGTACAGGTTTATGAGTTTGGGCTTAAGCCATCTTTTGGCATTCTCCTTGATGATGGTACCAAGCCTGCGCTGTGTGGACCCAAAACATGACTCGGTGACCAAATTACGATAATCATTGCTAGTTATTCCCTAATTTTCTTTTTGCCTAACTTACAAAAGCAAAGTGGGGCAAAGTATTTCTCGAACCCTCGTTTGGAAAATTTCTGTTGCGGTCGTTGGTAAGTAGATATTAGATAATTGCTTAATTTGAGTGCTGCTCGCGAGGGACAAGATGGAACGTGAAATCATCAACAAAGTCTTCTTCGTTTTTACTTCTGTTTAAGTTTTTTCACTTCCTTCTTATTATTATTATTATTATTATTATTATTATTATTATTATTATTATTTATTATTATTTTTGGTCGAACACTTCCTTATTTGCAATTACTTCAACTAAGGGTGAGTAAATCGAATCGATCGGACCGAGACCAGTAGTCTGGTTCCCAGTTCTAGAGGGGTCGGACCCGGTTCCAAAGATATAAGACCGAACCGAACGATCAATTTTTTTTAGAAAATTTTTTAAAAAATGTCTCATACTTTATTTATTTCTTTTCCAATTAGTGAATAGAATCATTTCAAATATTGCTCTTGACTTTAATATAATGAATGACTGCGTCTATTGAAAGCCAAACTAAAATGATCAAGCAAGCACAGAGGGCTAAATTTCCTCATAAAATCTATTGCAATGGGAACATCTAGCCATATGTCAAAGACCCATCCAAATCGCTCATTTCATTTCATCGGGAGCGACTTTAGTTGTTATAGGGAGACATGTGCAAAATGTGCAATTGGAGTAGAGAACAATCATTTTTTTGCTGTTATGAAAAGTAACCCATGTATAAAGCAATTGGGAAGATTGTTTGATTTGAGAAAATCTAGAGATTTGTCTGTCACAAGAGTAAAAGTTAGGGAGATCTTGGTCTGTCAACCTCTTTCGGTGACCTCATTTGAGTGAATTGGTTCCTGAACCAAGGAGCATGCAAGAGATTGGGTGGTGCTCTGAAAGTCCAAAGGGCCCATGGAACTGGAGAAGCAATCGATCAATCCCGAATCGGAAATCGCTGGCAATCAAGAATCTTCTTGAGAGAAACCAGATCGGGAGCTGATCACTACAACAAAGGGGAGTTAGAAACACAAATTATGTTCAAGGTGGGTTCAAGGATGATTTGGAATGATTTGGGTCAGATTGACCAGAGGGGCAAAATGTCATTTTGGAAGCTCGAGAAGTCAAGAATGTGAAATAGGTCAAACCAGTTGAATGTGGTTTTTCCTAATTTTCACAATTTTTGGAATTTTTCTGAATTTTTTAAGATTTTCCTGAATTTTTTTAGAATTTTCTAAGTCTTTCTAAGAATTTTCCTATTTTTTGGAACATTTTCTGTATTTTCTGAATTTTTATTTTTATTTGATTTTCTGATTTTTCAAATATTTTATATATATTTATATATTTTTTAAAATTTTTATATTTTTTTTTGATTATTTTTTTATTAAAAAATTTTTTTATTTTTAATTAATCATTATAATTTTCTTTTATTTTTATGATTATTATTTTTTTTGATTTTATGATTTTTATGATTTATTATTTTATTATTATTTTATTATTTTTTATGATTTTCTATTATTATTTTTTTATGATTTTTTTTCGTTTTTTATTTTATTTTATTATTATTTCTTTATTATTATTTGTTTTATATTTTTTATTGTTTTATTATTATATATTTTTTGGATTTTATTTACTTTTAACATTTTCTGAAATTTTATTATTATTATTATTATTATTATTATTATTTATTTATATTTACTATTTTTTTAGAATTTTTTTATTATTATTTTTTTAATGATTTTCGGGATTTTTACTTATTTATTATGTATTTTGGTTTTTATTAATAATTTTTTTTTTAATTCTCCGGACCGGGTCGGGTCAACCCGGCCCACGACCCGAAGGTCCAAACCTAGAACTAAGGACCCAAAACGACGCCGCTCCTGATTTTTTTATTTGTTTTTTTTTTATATTTTTTATTTTTTTTGATTTTTATTATTTCATTTTTATTTATTTTTATATTTTTTATTATTATTTTATTTTTATCTGTTATACGGACCGGGCCGAGGGCCCAGCCCAAGACCCGGCCCGGCCCGAAGGCCAGCCTAATCCCCTAAAACGACGTAGTTTAAGCATATTTTTGAATTTTTTTATTTTTTGAATTTTTTTTTTATTCTATTTCGCTCTATTTTCCGCCTACCTTGATCTAACGGCCTACGCCCGCCACGTGGCTCTATCTCTGCCACTCATCTCTCATACTGATTCAACGGCTCTGATCAACTCACAACTACATCTCGGCCGTCATTTTTTTTTTTAAAATGATTATAAAATTCTAATTAAAGTTTTATTCCTAAATTCTAAGATCCGACACGTGGCACCCCTCTAGCCGTGGATTAGAGTTTGTTATTATATTCTTCTGTTATAACGGCTCCGCTGACGTGGCTGCCACGTGGCGCCACGTTGGATTTTGACCGACGACTTAGCTGACATGGCAGTGCCACATCAGCGTTGACCAGTCAACATGCTGACGTGTCCTGACATGTCAGCATCGTCTTCACCTCGCGACTTCACGACGAACGGCCGAAATATTTCCGCCGATCGACAACCAATCTATCTCCGTTCATGAAACCAGCTTCTAATCGCTCGCACGAACATGCCTTCACATATAG
This sequence comes from Psidium friedrichsthalianum, assembly GCA_019149425.1. Taxonomy (NCBI): domain Eukaryota; kingdom Viridiplantae; phylum Streptophyta; class Magnoliopsida; order Myrtales; family Myrtaceae; genus Psidium; species Psidium friedrichsthalianum. Next base: position 7,796 of record JAGVVM010004940.1, on the reverse strand, counting down.
ACCAAACTTGAATAAGATCTAACGAATCTATCTAATCGAGCAAGAACAGTATAAGCAACGAGGCAGGATCTTAGCATCACCGAGCATAAATCTATTCCTATCACGGAGCTTCACAACCAGTTCAATACTTACCTGCAGCTCTGATTGACCTGGTTTTGCCAGATTGGCTGGCGAAGAACCCGCGACGGCTCGTGGTTGGGGTTTCGATTCGACGGTTTAGGTGAGGTTCGATGCAGTAAAAAGGCGGAAGCGTGTCAGTGAAGTTCAGGGATGAAACACCTCAAAACGCATCAATGATGGTCGGATATACGATCTAGCCATGATGCACAGTGAGAAGCTTAGAAATGGTGCTACCGATTTAGCGAGGTAGACCGAAGCTTGGCGCGGTTGAATCCCCTGGACCAAAGAGCTTCTGGAAGTGAAATGAGCTTCCCGTACTCAGATTGCTTGAGACGAGGACTTGCAGACGACCTCTCCGAGCTCGAGGAATGGCGGCTCACCGGATCTCCTCTCTCTCTCGCCTCTCTCTTCCTCTGGAATCTCTCTAGTCGGAAAAATCTTCCTCTCTCACAGTCTGCGCCAAATGCTTATCCCTTGAGATTGTGCGACGTCTCTCTCTCTCCCCAGCTCACGTCCTCCCACTCGAAATGGTCCCAGCTTGCGGACTCTAGTTCCGTCTATCAGCCTCTCTCGACTCTCTCAAACGAACTCCTCCGGCCTTGTGCGAATGTTTGACTTTGCACGGCCGACCTTGACTGTAGCGAGCAGCCCGGCGGCGATAGTTCCGTCGGACTTGTTTATTGATGCGGAATCAAGCTCTGAGGCCCAGGGAGTCGTTCCTTCAATTGTGGGCGAGATGGTTCGATTGATCGATGAACTTTGGCTTGGATTTGCCAGATCTGGGCTGGTTGAAGAAGATCACTGTGCGGGTCTGCGGGTCGGATCCATTGACCGACAGACCCGACTATTAGTTCGCCAAATTGACCTTCGAACTCATGAATTTTTGCAATTAAATGTTAGGATCAATATATGAGCACTAAGATTTACCTTAAATGTGATTTTGCCCAAATTTTTCGACGAATTGCACAAAAATCCTAATTTTTCAGTTTTGCCTGATTACCCATTTCGCTCAATTCATACCTTTAATGATTAAATTGGGTCAAATTGCCACCAATGATTCAGGGGGCCAAAACTAGGGGGTGACGGGTTTTATTTTTAATTTAGTCCCTGGAAAAGGTTTCAATTTCGCTTTAAGCATTTTAAGGACTAAATTAAAAAATCAGAAATTGCACTTTGGTCCTTTGTACGAAATTGACCGATTCAGTGAGTTTTTGGACTGGATTTTAATTTTGGAAAATAGAGGGGGATGACACGACTCTAAAAATGTAAAAAAATAAAATTACAGAATTAAAATGAAATTTCTATAATTTTTTCATTAATTTGAAAATGTGATTATCAAAGAAAACCCCATTTCCAGATTAATTTTTTTTAAATTTCTTTGGCCAAAATGAAGGGAAAATTAAGAGAAAAAAAATGGAATTTTTTTTGTATTTTTGTGGCCACGGATGCTATTTTTATTGATTTTTTTTGTATTTTTCTATTTTCTGAAAAATATTAAAAAAAAAAAAAAGCAAAAAATAAGGAAAATTATTTTTGTTCAAAATTGGTTCCTTAGGCTAAGCTAGGGCTTCCAAAGATGATTTTTTTAATTTTCTCATTTTTTCTTGATTTTTTATGAATTTTTGAAAATAAAATAAAAAAATACCGAAGATATGAAAAATTATTTTTTGTTCAAAATTGGATCCCGAGGCTAGGCCAAGGTCCCCAAAGCTGATTTTTCAATTTTCTGAATTTTTTATGGATTTTCTAAAAATTTTTAAAAAAAAACAGATTGGCCAAAAATCAAGTATCAACAGCTGCCCCTCTTTGAGAGGGGTCTCGTGAGAGATCGCTCTCAAAGACAGGACGACACTTGATGTCTGGCCGACTCTACTGGGAAAATGAAAAGTCGTGCCATCCACCTCAGTTCATTTCCTTGAAAGTCCAAGTCCAAAATTCTTTCTGCTCATTTTGATATGGGGGAGAGAGAGATAGAGTTGAGGGGTTTACCTGAGACTCACCTGTTTGTCCCGCGGTTGTCATTGAATGCTCTCATGGGAATGCCTGTAGGAAGGACCTGGTTGCCTATAGGAGGGGCTTGATTGCCTGTCGGAAGGGCTTCGTGGCCTGTAGGAAGGACTTCGTGGCCTGTAGGAAGGGTTTGATTGCCTGTAGGAAGGGCTTGATTGCCTGTAGGAAGGGTTTGATTGCCTGTAGGAAGGCTTTGTTGCCTGTAGGAAGGACTTCGTTGCCTGTAGGAAGGACTTCGTTTGCCATTCTGGGATCTGTGAAGACCTGCAGAAGCTCGAACCCGTATTGTCTTGTTGAATGGAAAGTCACAGTGAGCATTTTAACATTGCAAACATATCCAGTTCTTAAAATGAATCACGCCTCTATCGGTCATGTAGAATTGTTTCAACAATCACGAGGTATAAGATGGTTACCCAAGACAACCTTGCAGCTCACGTGCATCATCAGAAATCCTTTGCTAGGACTATTTTGAATCAATAAATGTAAATTCATCAGATGAGTTTGATCAGTCACATCTACTGGAGCTTCCTTATCAGAGAGGATTCTTCACCATATCCGTTTCTGTAGATCTCTGCTTTCTCATTGGGGAAGTATTCTAGAAATAGTCAAGCTAACACTCGAAACCTATATCAAGAATTTCGGGACTATTTGCAGTGTATACAACATGATTGATCAGAGAAGGTCTTTTGCGGACTGTAATGTAGGCTTGGTCAATGGTTTATGCAATGGGTATGCATTTTGAACTTTTAGAAATGAATCAGAATTTTAAAAGTAACATTCTTCAGGTTTACAAGTCAAGAACCCTCGAAGATCAGGTAAGACTACATTGTACTTACTCCCTTTAGGCAGTAGTTCTTGTGTGAAATCCCGCGTTGATTTGAAATGTTTCAATCTGGAGAGGCTTTCGGGATAGGTTGTAACATCGGTTCAGGGTAGGCTGAAGAGGCCATTTTTAGGATGAAGGGTTCGATAGGTTGGTGATCACCTTTGCATTATTACCAACTGTCACAATTGTTGGGAGGCGAATCTATGTCTTTGGGCCCCAAAAGTCTCCTGGATGCTTGTATTCAAGTAGACTGTCGGTTTTTCTTATTTTGTCACTTGCTTGCTTACAGATTTTCTCTTTTGATGCTTTGTTCATGCTTCTAGCACCATGGCTTTTATTTTTATGAAGGGCTTTGGCCTTGCTTTTACCAGGCACTTTGCTTTTATCGGCCCTATTGCCTTTTGACATTTCATTGTATTTTTCTTTGATTGGTTTTCAAGCATTGTTGCTTTTCTTCAATAATGGGTTCTGGCCCTGCTCCCACCAGGTGTCTTTTGGCAAGTCATATGCATTGCCCCAGTGTGGGGAGGTGATCACCAACTGGGCTCAGAAAAAGAAGATTTAAAGGCTCAATCTTGGCTCGTCAAAGGATAACGTGTGTGGGATAGAGAAATGAACTGCTCTCCTTCACTTTGATGTCTCAAATCCCCGAGGGAGGCCACCCGAAGCTACCACGAAAGGGTTGATGCGAGTCAGCACAATAAGGTCTTACTTGATCTTTTCTCCAAGGAATCGACCAATGAACCTCCAAATTGCCCCTGTGTGGGGTGGTTCTTGACAGGGTTAATTTTGTATTCTTCCTTTATAGGCTCAAATTGGTTGGCAAAGGGTCACTGAGTGTTTAGGATCAAGAATCGAACATGCCTTTCATCATTTCAAGCTATGTAATCACTGCAAATGGTCCCTACGTTCATGTACATAGGTTCTTGTTTTGTCTTTCTCTCACTTATCACTCAAGTGTGTAGGGATATATTTGGGTAGGGTTTGCCTCTCGGGTTTTAAGTGACTCTAGTCGGGCATGTCTGATCATTCTCATCTGAAGATTCATTTTTATTTCATCAAAATTAGCCCCTACATAAGATCATAACACATGTAAGCTCTAGACTCTCTTGGATAACCTCGGGGGTTTTGAACTGAAGTGAAAATGGGATTATTTCATGGATTTTCATTGACACGTAGTTTGTTGATTACCATGGCGTGGCGAATTGAAAGTTTTTTTTTTTTTTTTTTTTTTTGATTTTTTTTTTAGGGCGAAGGATACTTACCTGACTGCCATGGTTGGAATTCCCTGGAGAAATAAAAGGGTTCCAAAAGTTAGTGTACATTCTGGTGTACAAAAACTGGAACGATACAGCTTTTACCCTTGATCGCGAACCAAGTGTGCGTCGGTATGCAGTCCGTCCTCTAGACATCTTTTCCTCGTGATCTCTTGACCTGAAGGAGTCATTTGAGTTGTTTCCTCTCCCTGGGAGGCCTTCTTAGGTCTGCAACACAGAGAAAATGGTGCGAATGTATGCATGTATGCATGGAATGCATGTGTTTTTGTTTGTGACCCAGACATCTGTGAGACGTGGAAGCTGATCAAATCTTCATTTTATTCAGGGATAATACTTCTTGACAGCATCGGCGTTTACAGGACTTGCTAATTCCTCTCCGTCCATATTTACAAGAATTAACGCACCTCCACATAAAACCTTATTGACTACATATGGACCTTCATAGCTCGGTGCAAATTTGCCCCCAGGATGGGGCATATTAGGAAGCACCTTCTTCACAACCAAATCTCCTACTGTAAAATCTCTGGGTTTACTTTGCGATTGAATGATTTAGCTACCCTCTTCTGATATGCCTGCCCATGACAGATAGCCTTCAGCCGCTTTTCATCAATCAAATTCAATTGCTCATGCCTCTGCCGGATCCATTCAGCTTCTGAGAGCTCCGTTTGGGATAATACTCGCAGTGAAGGGATCTCGACCTCGATAGGAAGAACAGCTTCCATGCCATATACTAGGGAATAAGGGGTCGCCCCAGTTGAAGTCCTGATCGAAGTTCGGTATGCCATTAACGCGTATGGCAGTCTCTCATGCCAATCTCGGAAGTTCTCCGCGGTTTTAGCTAAGATCTTCTTAATATTCTTATTTGCCGCTTCCACCGCTCCATTCATTTGTGGGCGGTAAGGAGAAGAATTAAGGTGTCTGACCTTGAATCGATCCAAGAGGTCGTCCACCACCCTATTATTCAGATTAGAGCCATTGTCTGTAATGATAGCCTGGGGCGTCCCATATCTTGCGATAATGTCCCGTTTGATGAACTTGACGACATTCTTAGCTGTAACATTGGCATACGAATTCGCCTCAATCCATTTGTGAAGTAATCGATCGCCACCAAAATAAAACGATGTCCATTTGAAGCATTAGGGTTTATCGGCCCGATCATATCGATCCCCCACATGGAAAAAGGCCAAGCCTCGGACATTTGGTGAAGTTCATTTGGAGGGGTATTAATCCTGTCTCCGTAAACCTGGCATTGGTGGCAAGATCTTACATGTTGGTTGCAATCTGACTCCATGGTCATCCAGTAGTAACCGAGTCTCATAATTTTTTTAGTAAGGAGATGACCATTCATGTGTGGTCCGCATTCTCCTTCATGAATTTCCCGCATGAGCGTGTTCGCCTCTTTGGCGTCCACGCACCTCAAGAGAACCGAATCAAATGACCTTTTATACAATGTCTGGCCGCTGAGGAAAAATTTTGTAGCCATCTTGGCTATATACTTCTTATCTCCTACCTGACTCCCTGGGGGGTATTCGCCTTTTGACAAGTAGGTCTTAATATCGTGATACCAGGGTTGGTCATCGAACCCCTCCTCGATTAACATGCAATAAGCTGGCTGTTTGATTATGTCCACTCTCAATGGTCTGATGTCTAAGCCCTCTGTCACTTGCAACATGGATGACAGGGTAGCGAGCGCGTCAGCAAAGTGATTTTGAGTTCTCGGTAGGTATTCGAAATTAATCTCCTCAAATTCCCTGATCATCTCCTCCAAGTATTTGTGATAAGGGATGAGTTTGGAGTCTTTGGTTTTCCATTCACCTTGGGTTTGCAAGATGATTAACATGGAGTCCCCATATACCTGAAGTTTCTTCACTTTCATGGTAAGAGCCAACTGTAGCCCTAGGATACATGCTTCATATTCGGAAATATTATTGGTACATGGGAACACCAGCTTGGCCGCCACTGGGTGATGCTGACCCTCCGGGGATATTAAAACTGCTCCAGTTCCAGATCCCGTGAGATTTACTGCACCGTCGAAATACATCACCCATCTGTCTTCGGACAAGTTTGAAATATGCCCCTCCGGCTTGTCATCTTTTGGGATATCGAATCCTTGGGCGTTTTCTGCTAACATATCTGCTATGGCTCGTCCCTTAACAGACTTTTGAGTCGAACTTCTCACGTCGAACTCCGATAGGAGTACTTGCCATTTAGCCAATTTCCCAACTAATGCTGGCTTCTCCAAAAGATACTTTATCGGGTCATTTTCTGTGACTAGTTGGATATGGTGATGGAGAGTATACTGCCTCAATCTATGCAGCACCCATACTAATGCGACGCATGTCTTCTCGACCGCAGGGTAATTCATTTCTGACATAGTGAATTTTTTACTCAGATAGTAAATAGCCCGCTCCTTACCATCCTCTGGGCTTGTTTGAGCCAATAGAGCTCCCAAGGATTCCTGATGCACGGTGAGATACAGTGTTAGCGATGAACCGGGTATAGGAGGAACTAATACCGGTGGCGAGACAAGGTATCGCTTAATTCTTTCTAATGCCTGGTGACATTCGGAGTCCCATTTTACTTTGGCTCCTTTCTTTAGTAACTTAAAGAATGGCTTTGCTGTTTCGGAAAGCTGGCAAATGAATCTGGCGATGTAGTTAAGCCTCCCCAGCAAACTCTTACTTCTTTAACGGTTGTGGGGGTCCGGAGATCTAATATCGCTTTGACTTTGGAGGGTCGATTTCAATTCCTTGGTTGCTCACTATGAATCCTAAAAGTTTTCCCGAACGTGCCCCAAATATGCACTTAGCGGGGTTTAATTTTAATCTGTACTTTCGAAGTCGTTCAAATAACTTCCTCAATATCTGGATATGATCTTCCCCAGGCTTAGATTTCGCAATCATGTCATCGACATAGATCTCTATCTCTTTGTGCATCATGTCGTGAAACAGAGTTACCATGCTCTCTGATATGTTGCCCCTGCATTTTTCAGGCCGAAAGGCATGACCCTATAGCAGAAGGTGCCCCAAGGCGTTATAAAAGAGGTCTTAGCCTTATCCTCTTCTTTTAACAGGATCTGGTTGTAACCGGAAAATCCGTCCATAAATGAGAACATTTCAAAACCGGCGGTGCTATCAACAAAACGTCAATATGTGGGAGAGGAAAATCATCTTTCGGGCTTGCCTTATTCAAGTCGCGATAATCTACGCAAACCCTGACCCTGCCGTCTTTCTTCATCACCGGAACAATGTTGGCAACCCATTCAGGATAAGTGATTACTTCGATGAACCCTACTTTAAGCAGTTTCATCACTTCTTCCTCAATCTTTTTAGATAGCTCTGGTTTTGTACGTCGAAGTTTTTGCTTCTTAGCCGGAACGTTCGGATCTGTTGGGAGTGAATGCTCGACGATACTCGGATCTAAACCTGGCATATCTGCGTAGGACCAAGCAAATACATCTTGATATTCTCTGAGGAGTTCGATGAACCGAGATGCTTCTGACGAAGGTAACCTGCCCCCAATTTTTATTTCTTTCGTATTTTCAGCATCCCCCAAATTGATAA